>JAHWFP010060256.1:21898-33079 GCA_023313725.1 Lithobius niger | reverse complement strand
AACTTTCATAGGCCTGTGAATGTACAAAAAATCACGGTGTAATTGTTACCACTACCTTTTTTGTCTGGAGGTATTTTATGTGTATGAATTTTCTCATTCATAATTTTCACATTTGCTATTGTCATTCCAAATAAATTAATAACAAGCGTAAGAGTATGGTAATTGCAAGGACCTAATAAGTTCCTATGGAATAAAAGATACCCTGTGTCTTATTAAACCACTGAAAAATTTATTCGGGTCGCGGGGCAGATAATTCATTTTGAATTCGTGTACCGTAAAAAAAAAAAAAACGATTTGGATTTGATGGGGGAAAAAAACGACCAAACCTTTGCAACCCACCTGTGCATTTTGTTTCCTAATCTACTTTCCAGCAAAATTGTCTTTTTTATCGTCGTGGGACAGATAATTCAGTTTGGATTCGTGTACGTAACAAAAAAAACCGGCCAATACCTTCGCAATAAAAGATACTCCGTCTCTTAATGAACCAATACTGCATTTTTATTGAGGCTCCGGCCAAATGCCATGCGCCCCAAACCTAACCTAAAGAAAAATAACCAGCAACCATAGTCTCCACAGTACCAAAAAACCACGCAACCACCACCACCACCACCACCATGAACCACCTATTTGCAACAACAATGAATTCTGACAATTAGGTACTGAAACGATAAGCGTGTAACACTTAAACATGTTATAATCTACTGTTGGATAATAATACAAACAATGGTTACAACAATAATTTTTCACTTACAAGCCACTTCAGGGACACGTGCTTCTACTGCAACCCCCATTTTAGAAAAAGGCACTTCCCCATATGACGCTTTACCTGTCTGCCGAAATTTAGACCTGGCAACTTTCCCTAATCAGCTGTAGATGTATTGTTATACCCTATGAGAATTAACATGGGAGCCTGCGGACTAGTTACTAGTTACTAGTTATCAGTAACACAAATCAACGTTATTGAGGACATTTTCTCTCCATGAAGGACACGCTCCCACATTTTCGTGTTGACGTTTTCTTCGTTACTGAACCCAAGACACCTGATTCAAACGATTTGCAAAGATTTCTACCGCATGGGGAATTTACACCAGATGCTGAAATCAGGTATAAGTTGGTTTCAGTTAAAAGACACAGTCTGCTAGTGAAAGCCCTTTTTTTTTCATCAACAATTATTTTTTTAACAATCGGATGTCTACTATCGGATGATCTACTATTACTTGGCGGCGACACACTAGCGTGTGTCTAAATGCTTAGTACGGATTTTAAAAAATCTGAGAGTCAGAGGCCAGGAGGAATATCCCGCCATTCCTCCCTGGCCAGTCCGCTACTGTAAAAACAGGATCACATTCGCTTTGCTCACTCGTTCAATAACAAACAACACCACAAATAAGCGTAATAAAATACTGTAATATATCGCACCCGAAAAGCAGTGAGGCTAGCGCAATAATTAACAGCAAAGTCTACGGGCGCCTCGCATTCAATGTACTGTCCAGATTCCAGCATAAAAATTTGGTGTACCATCCAGATTACTGCCAAAGGTAAGTGACGACTCACTTTGTATTGTTCTTCGCGCTAAGAGAGGAGCCACCTCGATGTCTATGTATAGTCTCTAACTGACCACAATATTGCGAGCTGACTTGCCGAAATGCGCAGTTACACGCCGTAATTTTTCGCATTAGCGCACACCTTTACGCTGACGTCGGGCTGACGTCATCCACAGATCGTATACTGTCAGACGACGGTTTTTCGCTAAGAGACCTCATTAGACGTTAGCATATTTCAAACGTCTTATGTATATTCTGTAGAGCATAATACCTTTGAGCTTCCACACTGCAATTCACCCACCTACATACTTGAATTTCGTCGGATCAGAATTGTTCAAATGTGTCTGGTTTTTGAGGAGATATCGCTGAACCGATTTGCCTTCACCCGTGTGACATGTCGAATTAAAAACATAATAACTAGGGCCGTCGTCATTTTCGCTGTCGACACAATGGAGCGGGCTCCGCTTTATTTGCTGTTTGGATGTTTGGCTAAAAAGGGTCGGCATTCGAAAGTAGTGACGTCATCCCACCAGGCAAAGGCGGCCAAGGTAGCTAGGTACTTAGTTGGAGAGTAGTATCATGAAAACGTTATTGATGCATATTTTTCCCTGTGAGTGTGGATACTCATCCTTTAAATTTTAGTTTTTCTTTATCCCTGCACCTTTCTCTTACATTTTCCACAGTTTGAATTTCGGGTGCGTTGGGATTTAACCTCAACATTACAAAAATATTAAGGCTAGGCCGATCACCTTTTTTCTACCCGAGCCAATCATTAAACGAAACATGGCGATACCGAATCCCAACGCAATAACATAAAAAAAATTTCTTTGTAATTTCTAAACGATAAGAGACAACTGCTTGGGGTTTGGACCATTGGAAAGGTGGTGAAAAAACGTTGAAAATAGTGTATTCCAATGTCAAAATCGGTCGACGAAATGTGAAAGTATCTTCAATGTGGTTTATTACCGATCCCGATTCTACGGATATTGCAAATGTCGGTAAGAAATTACGTGAGGCATTCTGAATCGGTATCCGGGATCGGCCCAGCCTTACAAAATATGCTTTTACTTTTTAGTTGCTTACAGTTAACAGACACATGTCTGCTCAATGAGGCCAGAAGAGAATTCAACAATCAACAACAACAATCAATCTTTCAACCATCAATCTTTTAACAATCGGATGCCTTTAACAATTAGAAACGGCATCGCCGTCTCGTTGTTGTTTGGATTTTGGCTCTTCCTATTTGCCGATTTTGTCCCCCTAATGGTTCGTCAACCCCATTTCCAATTCCGAATTTTTTTTTTTGGTAAACCTTGTCCAGCCTCCCGTGCTACTGCATGGAAAAAAATCTGGAAAAAAAATCCAAAGAAATAAAATCCATAGAAAAAAAATCCAAAGGAAAAAAAATCCAAGTAAAAAAAATCCAATGACATTGTTTTTTCTAATTGCTGGTTGGAAAATATCCACTACCTGTAAATTTAATTGCATTCAATTCCTGAGTGCTCGTTACCCTGGAGGATTTTAAACTCTCTAGATACGCCCAGCCCAGACACCCACCTGCGCATGCGCGTGTCCAGCACGTGCAGGCCCTCCATAAATAGAGCTACGGCGTCAGCCAGCCATCTCTTTTCCTCCACGCAACCGTCACGGTTGCTTCGCTCCGTTACCCACCATCTTGTTTTTCGTTCGTCCTTCACCGTTCGCCGACCTTTGAAGCCCATCACATCGTTCCCATTCGCCGGTCTTTGAAGCTCATCGCAACGCCCGCCGCTCCCGTCGCCGTTCAGCGGTCTTTGCAGCTCATCGCACCGTGCGTCTTTTTGCTCACATCTGTCGGCCTTAAGCTCATTCCCGTTCGCCGCTCGTCAGTCTTGAAGACCACCGCATCGTTCGTCGGTCTTGAAGCTCTACGCAAGCCCCAGCGGCCGCCGCGTCAACATCACTGCCGTCCCTCCCGTTCGCCGTTCCCGTTCGCAGTCCACCCGCCGCTACACGAAGAGGCCTTCCATTCGTCGTTCGTCGTTCGTCGTTCGTCATTCGTCGTTCCCGTTCGTCGTTCCCGTTCGCAAGACCCGCCACTTCATGAAGAGGCCTTCCGTTCGTCGTTCTCAATCCAGTGAAGAGGTCCAAGCAAGTGAAGCATTCACCGTTCGTCGTTCGCTGCTCACCTGCTACACAAGGAAGACTCCCGTGCGTTCCCGTTCGTCATTTGTCATTCCCGTTCGTCGTTCCCGTTCACACGACCCGCCATTACATGAAGAGGTCTGTCGTTCGTCGTTCCCGTTCGTCATTCGTCGTTCGTCATTCCCGTTCGTCGTTCCCGTTCGCACGACCCGCCATTACATGAAGAGGTCTTCCGTTCGTCGTTCGTCATTCCCGTTCGTCGTTCGTCATTACTGTTCGCAAGACCTACCACTACATGAAGAGGTCTTCCGTTTGTCGTTCCCGTTCGTCGTTCTCGTTCGTTGTTCCCGTTCGTCGTTCCCGTTCATTGTTCCCGTTCGCAAGACCCGCCTCTACATGGAGAGGTCTTCCGTTCGTCGTTCCCATTCGTCGTTCTCGTTCGCTGAACTGCGCTATACGAAGAATTCATCGGTTTGTTCGCTCGTTCGTTCGTTGTGGTCTTCTATCAACAAAGGACTCTCCTGTTTAAGAAGATGTGTCCGCCGTTCGTGGCATCGTTCGTTACCGTTTACTGCACCGTTCGCCCTGCAATCAACACCATCTATGCTGCTGTCTCGGCTGCTACTTTCACAATCTCTTCTCGCAGCCGTCGTTCGCTTGCTCTACCGCCGCCATCCTGTTTCATCAGCCGGCAAGAGACCTCCGTTCGCCAACTGTGGGCTCGACGTCTACCGCCGCCGCCGCCGTGCATGCCGTCGCTGCGTCAACATTGTCACCGGGAGACCATTGCCCGTTTGCCGCTACACCTAGAGGACTCCCGTTCGTTCTCGCCCGTTGCTCGTTCGCCGCTCACCCGTACAAAGTCTAGGTGCGTTCGTTCTTCTTTTGCAGGTCATCCCCTCAGAAAGGTATACCTCCACATAAATGATGACTTCCACAAATCAAACACTTCATTCTTCGTTGTTCACCCGTTTGTCATCCACTCACCTCTAACACATCGGGGTTACTGTGGCTGCACTGTTCACCTCATAATGGATGCTGCCCACGCAGCCCTCTCCCGGAAGACTTCTCCCTTCTCGGCCTTCCAACTCATCACGCTCATCACGCCCTTCGACGTCCTGCTGAACACAGATTCTCATCATTCCAGACGTCCCGTTCACAACAGTCAAGCAAGTGATGCGTTCACCGGATCTGTCACTGTTCCTCTTTATCGATTCACCACTCGCAGCTTACCTGAAGAATCTCTGCTCGGGCCCAACTGTCTTTCAAGCCGTTCGCTGCTCACAGCCCGTTCGTCACCCGTAGCCCTCTCATCAACATGCACCCACTCGCCGTTACAGGCCAACCTGAAGACCTACTGGTGAGGCGCCTCTTCCATCACTGGTCCGGCCACCGTTCATGCCTTGCCCTATTCGTTCCTGTTGTCTGCCATTCCTTCTCGTTCACGTTCACGTTCGTCATAGGAATCTTTGAAGCTCAACCACGCTGTTCGTCGTTCTCATCCAACGCTGGCCGATCTTAGAAGCTCATACATCGTTCGTCGTTCCTGCTCGTCTTCACGTTTTTGAAGCTCACGGCATCACTCATTGTTAGCCAGTCTAGCCACTCGTCACCACATGCCGGCTTTGTTTTGCCGACTTTCATCTTCAACATGCCTTTTTCCCGTAACTAGCCAACTTGACGTTTGTCGTTTCCTTACGTTCTGTGGCACCCTGCTTACCATTCAAGCCCTTTTACGTCCATGCTCCTGTTCATTGTTCACTCTTACATCCTTGACCTGCCCCGTTCTGCAGCCGTCAGATTTTCACCACTCGGACCAACCCCATCTTCGTTGGTTCCGCTCATCGTTCGCTAGCTCGCTACCGCTCAAGCTCATTACATTCGTGCACCCTTTTACCACTAACTTGGCCGACCTTCAAGACCATTGCCACCCGCACGCCCATTCGTCGTCCGTCATTGCTCATGGTCCACCAGCCTGATCGTCATCTACAAACCCTCCGGTAACCACCATGCTCTCCGTGCCACTCATTGCCTTTAGTTCAAACATCGAAGCTGTCCACAACAAACCATGCTGAATACACCGGCTCTCGTCCGTCCTCCGAAGTCACACTGCTTTGAGCCCGTTCGGACTCGACTGTTCATCCGCCGGGGGTAACCGAGTGCTGCTGACATCCACCCCTCTCACCGTTAACCCAGCCTCCTCGATCAATCAACCATCTTCACCTGGACAACACCCCTGGCACTGCCTTCGAAGCTTATGAACTAACCACACAACAGTATCGATGCAACGCCAACACTGCACCTACACATGGCTTCTGCCTCGTTCCTTGGAACCACTGCGTGAGACTTCACATGATTGCCCCGTACTTCGTCCCATCTCACCTCCCTCACACCACCTCGTCTCGATTTCATGGAGGGATGGTCTCCTTCTATTCGCCGGCCCTTTCTGAATGAATGTTCACTCACATGGTTGGATGAAATCCCGCAACATCTCCATCCCACGATCTCCCGTCGCAGACGTTCACCCCGAACTCCATTCTCGTCAACCTACGCGTTCATTATCCGTCAACACGCACGCATTGTCACTATAGCTAACTGTCACCAATCGATTTATGATGGTCTTTCACGGTACCCCAGTCCATCACACCACACCACACCACTGTGACCGCCATGGTCTCACGACTCTTTCAATCTCATGGAAATATCCGTCTTCATCGCCAACCACCTGCATCATGATGAAGCTGAATTTTTTTCACGGCTCCCCCGTCACTTAACCCAACTTGATCATGGACGACAAAGCTAAACTCCTTAGCACTACCATAGACTCCCGTTTCTTGCTCACCTTCCACGACCTGGTCTCTTGGAGAAACTCCAGCTGGCTAATGTTTTAATCACTCGGCCTTACGCCTCACATTCCTTGGTTAAGTCTCGTTCATTCCAAATCTTTGGGAATTCGACTTATCCAATATCTTTGTTTGACTCTTCAATCTGTCAACCATGACGAATCACCTTGTCACCACGACTAACCACAAGGCTCCTTAACCACACTAAATCTGCTTGGATGTCCTCGCCAACTTACAACCCGAATTTTCCGAACCACAATCAGCGGTTCATCATTAATTCGCATCACTCATTGCCACTACCGGCCTCGCTCCCAATAGTCTGGCAGCATCACACTTCCACCAAGTCAAACTGGACCTTAACGACATCCACCAAGTCAAACTGGACCTTAACGACATTCTCAACTCTGCATTCAACTCAGCCTTGATCCTATCTTCACAACTCACACTCAATGACAGTGTGCACGGCACTCGCCCCCTTCACATGCTGCCCTTCAAGGTTTTCCCTTGGTCTACCCACTTACTAACGTTCACTTCCCGATCTTGCTGCTCCAATCTCAATGACTCTGGGGAACAACATTCATGGACCCTTCGCCAACTCTGCAACATTTCACGCATCATACAATCACTCATGCCCTTCTCACGCTTCATCCATCATCGGAAACTCACAATCCCTTCAACCGACTTCACTGCTCCTAATCAAAGCACCCATCCACAGCTGATGCACTGTTCCTTGAACACCCTTTCTGAGCATCTATATCGATTGATTCTGAATTCATAATGGCTAGAATCGGGCAAACATAGTTCTATAATCTGTATTAAAAATGACAGTGACAATCTCTGCTTGTCTCGTAGTTTGGCAGTTTGTAAAACTCACGGAGAAGACCGACTTTTGTATTGGAAGCTGCGAAATTCTCCTTAACTCCAAAAACAACATGGGATGGAACTCCACAAGGCCGCGGAAGTGGCGCTTTGTCCCGATGGTTATAGTTTAGCAGATGTTAATGAGTTTCAGAATTACTTGGTGACTAGAGGTTTTCAAATCATTGTGTTTGAAAGGGTGGGGACAAAATGTCAAATCACGTACGAAGGCCCCCCAGCTGCCAAGAGGATTTATCTGTTTTTACACGCTTCTCATTATGTCGGAGTTTTAAAACCTCGGTTACTTTTTAGTAGTAGATTTTTCTGCCATGTATGCTTGAAGCCTTACGCTAACAAAAAACGCCACAGCTGTAAGAAATTCAAACGCTACAGCTGTCACAGCCCTAAGTATGCGAATCTCTCAGATTTGTTTTTTAACATATCGAGGGAACCGAAATACTTCCCACCATTGTGGAAAATGACGATGCAAGGCTTGTAAACAATGGGTCGAACTCGACCATCGTAGTTTCATCCAACCCCATGCAATGCCTAAAAAACGAGAGAAACCAGCACGTCTTGTAGTTTATGACTTGGAAACAATGCAAAACAGACAAGTGTTCGACCAGAACGCAAAGGAATTTTTTCTACACGAAGTAAATCTTGCTGTTGTTAATGTGGCGTGTGAAGAATGTTTTCATTCCGACAGTTGCGATCTATGTGGCGAGAAAGTTGTTGTTTTTTAAAGTGGCCAGGCTACTTTGGATGATTTCTGCGAGTGGACATTTACGACTCACGGTACCAATGGAGACATGTGTGCAATAGCTCATGCAGCTTTGGCTTTCGACCTAATTATAATCGTTCGGTGGGCCTTGGATCGAGGTGTTAAACCGTCCTCGATTATTTATAGCGGAAATAAGATCCTCACAGCCACTATAGAAGGGCTTCGTTTTATCGACTCTTATAAATTCATGCCACTAAGCCTAGCGAAATTGCCTGGCAGTTTGGGTTTGGATGCCTCATTAAGGAAAAGTGTATTCCCTCATCATTTCAACACTGCCGATAATTATAATTACATAGGACCCCTTCCCAACTTACATTTCTATGATCCAGATAGTCTAACTCCCACTGCTAGAGAGGAACTGATACAGTGGCATACTCAGCAGAAAGCTAGCGGTGCCGCTTTCAATTTCAAGAGCGAACATCTCGATTATTGCAGCAGTGATGTTGTTGTTTTGATGGCTTGCTGTAATAAATTCAGGGAGTTGATTCAAGAAATCTGTCCTTTCATGGAACCGTTTCATAGTTATATATTTCTTCCTCAACTGGCCATAACATTGTTCAGGACCCCTATGCCTTCGAAAAAATACCATAGCCTGCATTGGTTCTCGAGGCCAGCACCCTGACAGGCAGTATTCGAGAGAAGGCATTATATGGTTCACGTGTGAAGCTACCCAGCGCAGCATTTTCATTCCACACGCTGAAAATGGAGGTGAGGTCAAACTCGGAAATTGCAAATGGACGGTGGATGGTTTCAGTGCGGCTGACAACACTATATTTGAGCTACACGGGTGTCTTACAGCCAGGTGCCCTAGGTGTGTGCCGAACCATTCGCAGATACTTCTGTTTAGCCAGCTGTCCGCTCAAGATGCGTACGAAAATAGCATCATTCAACGGAAAGCCTGGAGGAGCTATTACACATGAAATATGTTTACAAGTGGTCGTGCGAGCTGCATGAAGACATGAAAAAAAAATCCAGAATTAGATGCTTTTCTGAAGGCTTCCCCAAGAAGGCCCCAGTTCTACAGCCCCGTGACGCTTATTGCGGCGACCGCGTCAGCACGTTCAAACACTTACATTCTGTCCATCAGGACAAACGGATTGTTGAGCAAGACATTACAAGCCTTTTCCTGCTTGAATGCTTTATTAGCGGTTCCCTACAGGGCTGTATCAGATCGTTACAGAGTTTGGAGGTAGTACCAATATTGACAAATATTTCGGCCTCATTCGCGCCGTCGGTTTGTCCCCTCGTGGACTCTTTATTCCGTCTCTACCTCTAAATATAACAAGAAACTCTTTTTTTTTGCCTGTGTAGAAGCTGTCTGGACGCTTCCCCCCCCCCCCCCCCCAGACTACTTGTGTAAGCACAACGACGACCAGAGAGTGTTCGAAGGCACCTTTGTCAGCGCTGAGTTTCAGAAGGCCATGAAAGACAGGTATCGCATTGTGCAACTGGTGTGCGTGTACCATTTTCCATACAGCGAGCAGTACGATTTTGAACACAATGCTGGCGGGTTATTTATGAACTACATCCAAACATTCTATGCTCAAAAGCTAGAATGCGAAGGATATCCTAAAGACTGCGCCACTGAAGCTGAGAAAAAAGGTTAACGTAGAGCCGGTGTACCAAAATGAGAAGATTGTCTTGAACCCTGACCGTATTAGGGTAAATCCTGGCGGCAGGCTCATCGCTAAGGCACCATTAAACAGTCTGTTGGGCAAGCTAGCACAAATGGAAGACCAATTATCCACAAAATACATCGAGGAACCAGGCGAGTTTTTCAAATTTGTGCTGAATGCAACAGAGCACATTACGGATGTGGATTTCAAGGCAGATTTAGCGCTGGTTCGATTCAGGCCGGACACAAATTTGAGCGAAGACAATTCGGCAGTGAGTGTAGTGATTTCTGCGTTCATTACTAGTTATGGGAGGCTATGTTCACTCACGATTTTAAGGCAGTACGAGCCCGGCTGCCAGCTATATTCCGATACAGATAGTATACTGGCCGTATGTCATGTAAGTACCTTACCGCCGCCTCAGAGCGACTTGCGTCTAGGCAGTTTAACCAACGACCTAGCAGCATTCGGTCCCGGAGCCTACATTACAGATTTCTGCAGTAATGGTGGAAAAAATTGTGCCTATTTCGTTCATACCAAAGAAGGGACGAAACAAGTTATTAAAATCTGAGGGTTTACACTCAGTTTCCGCAACGGCCAGAAACAAAACTTTAAACTGTTATCCAAAATGATTCCAGATTTGGAGGAAGGACACAGTATTGCCATAACGGAGCTTCATAAAATTGTACGAAGAAACAGTCACATTCTTACTACATCTCAAACCAAATACTACAAGGCTGTTGTTACGAAACGGTTCATGAAGAGTCAAAGTTATGTATCGTACCCGTGGGGGTACTAAAAAATAATATCTGTAACATTATAGCGTTAAACATTAAACAGTTTTCCATTAAGCGAGCAACATGTATCTGCTCGCTCTCATCGCTTCCAGCATGTAGTGACGAAGCCATCCTTCATGTTCAATGCAGCCATTCTTTCTCTGTACCCCCTCCCCCCCCTCTCTCTCTCGCTCTCTCTCTCTCTCTCTCGCTTTCTCCTCTTATTGCAGGTTTTGTTTTTCTCATTCTTTTTAACTCTTTTTTCTTTTCATTGTTTTATTTTTTAACATTTCTTTTCCTTGTATTATTTTTCGACACTTCTTATTTCATACTTTATTTTTATTCAACCTTCTCATTCACTCTCGACATAAAAATTGCTTTCTAGCAGTTCTAGAAAAAAAAGACTCATTTTTTTGTCTCTTACACCATTTTCAATATTAAAAAAGGAAAAAAAAGTGGCAAATTTTCGTTTCTCTACCTGTAGTCAAAGGGGGAGGCGGTAAAGTTGTTGCTGATGAAATAGACGTAGGTGTAGAAGGTGGAGTGGGTGGGGGCAGGGAGGAGCATTGCGTGGTAGTGCTAGTTGCTAGTGGAGTAGCCGTTGTTGGACGTTGCATGGAATGAGCTGCAGGTAGAAGGCGT
>JAHWFP010060256.1:3914-15086 GCA_023313725.1 Lithobius niger | reverse complement strand
CCCCCATCCCCCGTTCCTCTAACTTAGGATGGTGACTTCCAGTTCCGACATCTTTAATTAAATGGTAGCCACGGTTGAATTCAAGCACGTTCGATATTTGGAAGATGCCGATCTCGTCCTGGTGAAAAAAGCAGCCAACAAGCAGCAGGTTCGTCGCTTGATCGGGCTATTGGACGACTACACCGTCGTCTCGGGGCCTAATATAGTCAACGTGGGTCCTCACTTTACTCAATCCCGTACCTGGCTACCGACTACGGCGATGGTGGAGTGACTGGAGAAAACGTGTTGCCCATGATGCCCCTAATACAAAACGTGAGAGATTATGTGGGCATACTGACTACGAACTATTTTAACCACGTGAAGATGGTAAAATTTCTCACTGGTTTCGACTACAAGCCGTGGTTTAGCTTCAACTTTACCGTGGGCCTCGATCGGGACGCTCCGGTAGCCGTCTTGTGTTTGGGCCGTAGAACCATCACCATGAAACACAACGGCACCGCTCCTACTAGACCTTGTTTCACAGCCGCTATGGAACCGGGTTTCTTATTAAACATATAGCATCGCACGACCAGCCATTACAAATTCACTTTTTCTCTGCAAAGAGAAGTCTAATATCCTGATTCTTACCAAAAGAATAGTCCCCGACGAAGACGTACGCTCGCCCTCCCCTCCCTCATTCATTTTTTTCTCTTTTTTTTTTTTAGAAAAACCTCTATAAAACTCGAGGCTTCCCGACTGAAACGCCAGTCAGTCGCTCATCTTCCCTTCGACATGGCAGGTGTCAGCGCTAACGTAGACCATTTTAATCAGCATCCCTACGACAAACTGGGTAAAAATTTTATTTTCGTGCTGTTCTTGATCTTGAATTCGTAGCTGCACTGCTCAACAGACCCCTTCGTCCTCCTCCTTCTTCTTTCGACGCGTCCACGAAGCACAACTGAGCCGAGATTTGTTTGGGTGTCATGTGGGCCAATCGAACGGACGATGCCGTGCTAGCTTCCCTGAACAGGCACAAACTCTATCCTTTCCTCGAAAAGACTAGTCTAAAGTCTACGCCTCACTTTATTACCATTTGCAAACCGTCGCATGATCACTACCTGTCTTATTTGACCAGAGAATGGTGTCTCTTGATGTTGAAGCTCGGCGATTACAAGATCTCCTCCTCGTGAACTTACTCCTCATGGGAAATCTGCCACATCCAAACTGTCTACCCATCGTAGAAGCCACTCTGGAATACTTTTATTTTGTTTTGTTTTACTCCAACTCTTGGCACTCTTCACCAGGTCGCAGGCCGGGGCCAAGGGTGCTGCAGTCCCCCCCCCCCCCCGCACCCCCCCCGGGGAGATGGGGAAGAGTTCAAAAAGAGGCGGGGGTCGGTAGGTAGTTCACTCGAAGGCTTAGGTTAGGCCGAGGTCCTTCCTCTCCCTCCTTATTCTTTTCTACTCACACATTTTCTCAAGTTTACCCAGGCAAGACCAAACAGTTCGTGGAGGCCTACGAGAATGCCATTGGTCTAAAAGATTTCGGTTACCTGCTGGTGGACCTGCGCTCCAAGTCGCACGATCTGACGAGACTCAGAACGTCTATATTTCCCGACGAAGCCCCTTGCATCGTTTATTCGCTCTGAAGACGCGAGATGGGAAGGGTATGAAAACACAGCACTCTCCTACAGACGCTGTGCAAGATCAGCAAGCGCCAACGAGCGGCTTTACTGAAAAACGCCGACAAGTGGCAGATCGACTGCCTGTCAGAAATAGCCTTAAACCTGCTTAACAATGGACTCCCCGTCAGTTCGGCAGCCAGGACCAAGCTGAAAAGATGCAAGAAACAGATCAGGCTAATCGGCTCCAAGAAAGCATCGTTTAAGGCCAGAAAACAGGTTCTGGTGCGGTCGGGAGGGTTCATTCAATACCTCGTCTCAGTGGCCATACCCCTCTTGGGAGGACTGTTCAACAAGTAAAAAGAAGAAGACAGAATGAGTCTGTTACGGAAAATGGTGCTCCTGCCTGAAGACGAATATAAAATGAGTCACCCGCCGATGGAGAACGCCACACTAACGTTGGCCGCTCAGCCTCACGGGTTTCAGTACCTACCCGAAAGAGAGCTCTACAGAAAACTGGTCGCCATACAGACTCAGATCGACGCCATCCTGAAAAACGACAGTCTGTCTCTCGACTACAAGGCCAAATTCATAGGACAACTGGAACAGCAAAAGGACGCTTTCATGGAGCAGTTGAGAACCAGGTCGGCCGTCCCGGCCGCCACTACCACTATCACAGCCGCCGCCGATGCAACAACGACAACTCCCTCGGCGTCCACCAGTACCATGCTGAGTCCCACGACTAGCATCTCTCCACCTGTCCTGATACCGTCCACGCTCTCTCCCATAACGCCGATCAAGAAAGAAGAGAAGAAGAAGAAGAGGCCCATCCATTCGACACCCGTACTTTGGAGGAGCACCAGGGCCAAACACCCCCAAGACTGGAAACCATGGAGCAATACCTGAACAAGATCTACCACAACGATCTGGGAGAGGCCTCCATACGGCACGGCGGCCAAACTACTGGCCAGAGCCAAGAAGGACGGGAAAAATACAATATCGATCGGATCAAAGAGTGATTGGAGCGCCAGGATGTTCACACCATCCACAAAGCGGTCAGGTACAAATTTCCCAGGAACAAGATCATCACAGGTTGGGTAAGCAGTCACATGGAATGCGATCTCAGCGATATGATCTTGAACAAACACTTCACTTCCAAAGGGACCTTGGAATACGTGCCCGTGATTCAAAAGATCGTGGACACCTACAACAAGAGCGTGCACTGCAGAACGAAAATGGCACCCGACGATGTCAACCACAAAAACCACAAACAGTTGTGGCGCAAGATCTACAGCGGGGACTTGAAGAAGTTGGGCCATGCCTTGGCTACACCCACCAAGAAAAGAAACGTCCTTCTGGCCGTGGGAGACAAAATCAGGATAATCAGGAAATCCATCGCGAAGGGCAACTTTTACAAAACTTACCGAGGTATGGTCCAGAGAGATATTTTTCGTGACCCACGTTCTGGTTCCCAAAGGAGGGTTGGGCCAGGTAACGGGGAGGTTGAAAGACTGCAACGGGGAAATCATCAAAGGACAATTCTACCTGCACGAACTTCAGAAAGTGGTTAAAAATGAAGGCACGGACTACCATAGGGTAGACAAGGTCCTGAAAACGAGGGGGAAAGGACGCAAGAAAATGTACTTCGTACAATTCAAGGGTTACAATGCCTCCCACTTCCGTTGGATCCCCGCCGGAGACTTGAAGAAGCTGTGATGGATGGAGATTCTTTCTACATGACTTTACCGGCGAACGAACGACTACACCACCAAACTGGCACAGAGAGTGAGCCTGACGGGCGACTGGGACGTGGGCCTCGCCGAAGTGCAATTCATCAGGAACTGGAACAACGTGACGGAACAGACCATCATGAACTTGCAGCTAGGAACCCGCATCTACGTCAAGTTCCCCAGGTTCGATATCGACGTCTATGCGGAAACTGAAGCGGCTGATGTCGCCGACGAGCCCTTCAAAGCAGAATTGGAAGTTGGGGGATAAGAGGTTGGACCACGACGTAGTCATCGTGGGGGTCGACCTGGTAAATTACAGAATGAAAAGTTTCTCAACCTTTAGGAAGTCAAGGCTCTCGAGCAACCGCTCGTCGTGTTCAGCTACGACGAGAACGATCGTCTCGTCACCATTGTCAACAAGCTCCACACGGGGGTCAGACTGTGCTTCTCTTACAGCCTGTCCATGTTTCTGGGATGGGAAAGAAAAGACGGAAAGTTCAAAGAGAGCTATTACGACGTCCTCGTGGAACCGAATACGAAACAAGGAGGAGGTCTTGTGCCTATAGAGATTATCAACGACCAATTCAACGACGAAGGATGGTGGTTGTCCTACCTCACGCATCTCTCGACTCTGCCCATATATCTCCCCCAAGGATTTTATCGCAGAGGATAGGAGATCGTGGCTAGACTAAACCGACTTATTCGAGACAGGTTCGATGTCGAACAGTATCCTGAATTTAATTACAACGCGGGGATGAACATGATTACTCTCATCATGCCCAACCAAGTGCTGTCCCCCGAGAAACGTAACACCTCCGTAAAAATAATGGGTCTCATGATTGACAAGGCGTTGCTGAAGATGCTCGGTTTTCCAGACATCAACATCGACAAATTTATCACCGGTGTCAGTTGGGCAAAGAGCGACTCGCCTTGAAAGTTCTGAATAGTATTTTTGTGTACACCGACATTGTGAACGAGACATTGTGGTGGGAGATGTTCTGGCTCCTTTGCTAGTTAGAATAGGCGAGGGGGATAGAACGCACGAGATCTTCACCAAACCTTACTATCATCCTCTCACTAGGCACGATTTCGAAATGGTGAGGGTCTATTTAATGACAGACATGGGAGAAAAGGTGCCATTCAGCTCGGGGGAGGTCAGCGTGACGTTACATTTTAGGCGGCATCCCTGATCATGCGCGGATGAAAGAGGATGGTTAAGAGGACTAGGCAGAAGGGTGGGGCTTTCGGGACCCTTTTCAGAAAACTTTTCCCGACAGCTACAAAGAAACCTTTCAACTTGCTTTCGCGTATTTGATAGCCTGTCGTTAGGATTGGAGCATCATTTATTTCCGGAAGGGTCGAATGATCGGACGTGAAAAAACGAGATGCGCATGCCCTACGCCGGACTGGACCCTTGGGTAATGGGTATGCATCGGTCACTATTGTTCGAGAAATCAGATAGGAGGGGCCCCATACTTTTCTGGCGGGTGCATACAATGAGGATCGGGTTTCGGTAATTTCCTGGGGGGTGTGTTCAGATCGGCTCTCCCCTTTATTAAAAACACTCTTTTCAGAGTAGGAAGGTATGCTCTGAGAAGCGGCTCCAAGCTGTTGGTCGATGTTCGGGGGGGGGGGGGACCTCCTTTAAGGAGGCTGCCAAAAAGAGGTGGGACGCGGCTAACCGAGACGCTGTTGTGGTAGGGACGGGAGGACAGTCTGGAACAGGCCGAAAGAGGAAGAAGTGTTGTCGTGGAACGAAACACCAGTTGAGAGGGAAACATCGCTGCGGTCTGATTGCCCTCGTACACCGTCGCAAAGCCCCTTCACGACGTCGTCGTCTTCCGAGAAGTAAGGCGGACTTTTTCGACTGGAAATACCGCGTCCACCCCGAAAACTGTTCATTCAGAGCCCGCCATGCTGTTGAAGCCGGACAGAGATTCACAGCATTGTTATTCCTTCCTTAGTGAAAGGTTCTGTGCTCGTTTTTATTGATTGAACTCGATTCCGAAGTGCCCCATCACTGTTTATACCGCGGCAACTCAACGACGGACAGCCCCTTCAGACAACTTCTCTTAAAATATTTTGTAGGAGAAGTTGTTTGAAGGGGCTATTCGGCGTTGAGTATTTCCGCGGTATGAAAGGTGATGGGGCGTGTCGTAATCAAGTAACAATACAGAAATAAAAGCAGAGAACCTTTGCTGGCTAACTGGGTATTCGTTAGTTGAGCGATGATGGGTTCTTTCGGAATCTGGAACAGTTATGCGGTAAGACAATAAACGTGTAATTATAGGATGGAAAGCCAAATTGGCTTGATTATTGATAAATAAACGTATACTCAATGTGTAATAATTTTGGCTTAGGTTTAATTCAAGTTGAAAAGCTCCACATTTAATAAAAAAATTAAAAATAATGAAAACCATGACAGACGTTTGTGTCAGAATGGCTAGCATTAGGCTTTGTCAAGATTTTTGTGGAGTGGTGGGGGTGGGGAGAAGGAGGAAGGGCATAGGAGCGGACAATGGGAGTCGGGTAGGGTGAGAGCTACCCACCAAGAAAAGTTGGCACTGTTCAGACTGACGAGGAAAACAGAATCTGTTCTAAATTTTAAACAAGGCGGCGACGTCGTTTGTAATTTTAAATCGTAAATAACCTTTACAGTTCAGTGTCATAATGTTTTCGTGCTACAAGCAAAATTAAATAAATAAAACGAAAGCATTTCTTCTTGCTTAACCAAAACTAGCTTTTTACGGTGCTGTTCTTATTTCAATCGAGGCTGTAAAGTCCTTTTAAACATCTGGAGCAAGCATGATGTTCTTTAATTCATAAGCAGGCATGATATCCAGGCCTGATATCCAAGAGCAGGCGTGATATTCGATATCACTCCTCCTTTTGCATCTCATTCCTAAACCATTGTTGCAATATCGTCGTGTTCTGTTATTAAAGGAGGACTGAGATCGTGAAATTGGGTGATAAAGACCAATACCGCCAAGTACCCCATCCGTCGCCTGGAGGTCAAGACTTTCACCATTCCCTTTGGATCCCGCCAGGGCAATTTCGACAATGTCGTGCTCGGAAACCTGCCGTCGTTCTGCCTGCTGGGTTTCGTCTCGAACAATGCTTTCAACGGCGCTTACGCCATGAACCCTTTTAATTTCATCCACTATAACGTCAACTATCTCGCCTTGCAGGAACGATTCCGGCCATTCCCTACAACCCCGATTACACCGACGACCTGTACATGAGAAACTATTTATCTATCGCTGTTCCAGTCGCTCGACAACCTGACTTCCGACTCGGCGCCTTGTCTCCAATACGTCGACTGTCCGCTGGGCAATTGTCTGTACGCCTTCGACTTGACCTCCGAAAAAAGCCAGGGACAGTGCCACTACAATGTTATTAAGCAGGGAGCTCTCAGAGTCGACGTGATGTTCAAGCAAGCGCTCACTGAAACCATCAACCTGGTGCTGTACATGGTCCACCAAACCGTTCACGAAATTGACCAGGCCAGGAACGTGCTATACGAACACTAGAAAAATGACGCAGATCTACGAACTGAGTGCCACGGCCAGACGTCACAGCAGGTTCGGCCCTCATTCCGGGGGTATGTCTGCTTCCGACCAGTTGCCCGAGACACCCTCCCGAGAAGCTTACATCGTCAACCTGGACCCTTCGACGAAACCTGGTAGCCACTGGGTCGCCATCTATTTCGACAGAACAAAATCGACCGTGGACTATTTCGACAGCTACGGCTTAAAGCCTCAAAACATTAACATTTTACGTTTTCTCAAGAGAAACTCAACGTTAAAAACCAACAATCTCACGACCTTGCAGGGGCCTTGCAGCATCGTATGCGGGCAATACTGCCTATACTTTCTATACCACAAGAGGAATGGTCTGTCCATGAGTAGCGTTCTAGCAAAGTTTAGTCCCAAAGTTGTGTGTGCAGTATGGAGAACTGGGATAAAAACACTATAGCCAGCAGCGCAAGTGAATAAAAACAAAAACCTTATATTTCGGATGGTAAAAAATAAATTTAGTCCTATGTCGAAAGACACCAACGACCGGCGAGTCGTTAGATTCGTAAAGAAACATTTTAAATTGGATACGACTGAGCCTTTCATCGATGCCGACTGCCAACAAACATGTAAAGCCCTACTTGCTGGGGGGGGGGGAAGAGAGAGAGAGATGTTAATCGGGAAGCCTTTTATGTACTCTGCTTTTTTTTTATTGCGTTGTATAATGAGTCTAGTTTTCTGGAGCTTCACTCCAGCTTTTATTCACTTTTATCATTGTGTAACTGGGTATAGTTTTCTGGAACTTGACTCCAGCTTGTGTACCACTTTTATCATTGTGTAACTGGGTCTAGGTTCTAGAGAATTAAGAAAACTCCAGCTTATATTTTTCTCCGGAGATTAATCTCTGACTTACACAACAAAATTGTAATAAAATGTGAAAAAAACAAAGGACCACTATAAAGGAGACTGTCATCTTTCTGAATCCTACATGGTTTTACCACCACCCGTAGGAAGAGCAAAGAGAAGTATGATCCGAGTAGGAGTTTGGGAACTCGAGCCAACAACCTTTTCGCATACGCGCTGATAGAGGTGAGATCTCCAACAAAGATTTCCCCTCTTCTCCCCATCACGAAGGACCACGTCAAAAAGGAGACTGTCATCTTTCTCAAACCTACATGGCTTTACCGTCACTCGTAGGAAGCGTAAAGAAAAGTGTGGCCTGAGGACGAGTTTGGGGAACTCCGAGCCAACATCCTTTTTTCGCGTTCGCGCTGAGAGGTGAGATCTCGAATAAAGATTTTCCCTCGCGAAGGACCACGTCAAAAAAGGAGACTGTGATCTTTTTCAATCCTACATGGTTTACCGCCACCCGTAGGAAGAGCAAAGAGAAGTGTGGTCCGAGGAAGAGTTTGGAACTCCGAGCAAACATCCTTTTATTGTGACCACATCAAAAAAGGAGACTGTCAATTTTCTCAATCCTACATGGTTTTACCACCACTCGTAGGAAGAGCAAAGAGAAGTGTGGTCCGAGGAGGAGTTTGGGAAACTCGGAGCCAACATCCTTTTTTTTTCGCGTTCGCACTGAGAGGTGAGATCTCCAACAAAGATTTCCCCCATCGCAAAGGACCACGTCAAAAAAGAAGACTGTCATCTTTCTCAATCCTGCATGGTTTTACCACCACCCGTAGGAAGAACAAAGAGAAGTGTGTTCCGAGGAGGAGTTTGGGAATTCCGAGCCAACAACCTTTTTTTGCGTTCGCGCTGAGAGCCAACAAAGATTTCCCCTATTCTCCCCAACCAATAAGAAAAACCATCAGTAAAACTTTTTCTTCCAGTACAGATGAAGATGGAAGCAAGTACCAGGCGAAAACCCATACAAACCATCTCAATGAACTTGAAAGTATTACCCTAGTCCCACCACGCGCACACAACAACCTCACCATACAAACATGATAAGCCACATACTAACGCGCACACAACATCCAATGCAAGGCATCCGATAGCATTACCCTCATACTAACATGCACACAACATCCAATACAAACCATGCCATAACATTACATTACTAGCCGAATTCTAACAGGCACGCATCATCCAATACAAACCAAGCTATAGCATTGGAAGTGTTACGGGAAAGCTAGGTGCAACCAAATTTAACACTGTTTGAGTTAGGAATCCTAACAGAACCCTCTACTGATTCACTTTGGGTGATTACTAACTACTAGCCTTGCAGGTTAAGCTAATAAACGGTTGCTTTGGTCGCCGTGGCCAGGATTTTGAAGTATTGTTGCAGGGGGGTGAGGGGAATTTGGAGCTGACGGTGAAGAGCGGTATTATTTTCGCCAACAAGACGGATATTATCTGTATAAGGGCGCGTTTACACAACGACTCGCCTTTGCATTCTCACAGAAAGCTAGAAATTATCTGAAATTCCAACATGGCGGAAGTTTTAGCTCTGCCAGAACGCAACGAAACGAGTCAATAATTGAGTTTAGAAGAGATTGGGAAAATTGTTTCGTTAGGAGGAATTCTTTATCTTACTGTCACGAATTATAAGACTGGAAGTATTTGCTCAAACAATGTCTTAGTTAGCTAATCCAGGAAGCGTTGTTAACCGCGGCAACGACACCCTTGCCATCGCGATTAAATTCCACTTGCGAGAATGCAAAGGCGAGTCGTTGCGTAAACGCACCCTAAGACTTCTTACGAAGTGGCTCAGTTTCACTTTTGATGTAGGGGACAGCCAGAAAACCAATTTGTTGTTGTTGATTTCGAGTGCAAGAAAGGTAATTAAAACTGTTGTATTTACAATTAGTAGAGAATGGAAAACCATTTCTTATAATCGGGCCACTAAGAGAATGACTTGAGGTTATCATCGATTGTTTAAGTCGTGGCCTCGCTCGCCTGTTTTTTTGGTGCGCGCAAGGTGCGCTCTCCATTACCCGTTACGAAGGCTCATTTATACTGCATGTAGATTTCGTATGGTTTGGCAACGCTATATTATGAGCTTGGTCCAGGAAGTTCCTGTCGCTAGAGACAGCTGCGAATACGATCGAATCGAGCTCGCCCGTGCTTTGAATTCAATGGGAATGATGTAACACGGTCTCGTTTCGAGACGTTGTTATGGCTACGTACAACACATGAAATAATTTCAGCAATGAAGATACATAATTTATGGTTCCTCCCACAACATAGTGAAGTGAGAAAATGTTTGCTCCAGTAGAAGTACTTTTAAAAACTATTTAAAAAGAAGGTTCGTACTTAAACGTCACGCTTAACGTATCACTCATCCTCCTCTAGTGGTTGCTAGGCAACAACAAGTAACGCAGGCAAGCCATCCAAATTCAGCTGCCCAAAAGCCAAACAAACAAAATAATTGAAACAAACATTGAACAAATATTGAATTAAATACTTTTAATTTATTTAAGAATTTATTTATTCATACAAATAAAGTAAAATAAGACGAATTAAGAATAAATACGAATTTATTTCCACGTGTCTAAAAAAAGCAAACTATCACGAAAAACTGTTGGACTACGACTTAAATCGATAGAAGCAGTCTCGTGATTTCGGCTGTGTTTGGGGATGCGAAAATAGTCAACAATAAATTCACACGTGTGACCTTGAAGCGTGTGCAAATCCTTGTAGTAATACATTGACAGTGTTAGTTGTCAGATAAGCATGCATTTCAATGCGACCGCTCGCTTGTTTACACACGTAATCGGTACAAAGTGTAGTTACAAATCAACATCGTCTTTTGTCCACTCCCGATAATTTCGTAAGATTTCTCGTATCCAGACGTTAAGCCTTTAGTGTTGCACAAATGTTTTGAACCCTAAAACGAAACAAGGAACCAGCGTATCGTTTTCCCTCTCACCGCCGTCCCAATTTGGCTCCGCCGCTTACTTTAATTGCTGCTAACACCGATCACAACCATCAAAAAAGGCAAACTAGAGTGCGGTCCCCACTCCTAAATCACTGCTTGCATGCATGTGTAATATCAGAGATATCCCAACTTTCAAAATCATTGAAGAATAATTTAATGAATAATATAGGCTACGCACTTTTGAGGCTAAATTTTCAGCATTCCGTGTCTCCTTACCGTTCATCCTGTGATACATACGCCACTTTTGAAGATTTCGTATTCAAGACTTCAGGACTGGTATTTCATTTTTATTTCCAACGGCATTTCCAGGTTATCAAGGAGTCACTTGAATTACTTAATTTGTAGGTCTGTACTAAGCACACTATAATTATGTTTTTTTTTTACTATTTTTCAGCGAAGTCGTGTTTTAAAGTAAAAACTGTAGAAACATGTGAGTACAGC
>JAHWFP010060248.1:24437-37050 GCA_023313725.1 Lithobius niger | reverse complement strand
TATCTTCTTTACTTGCAAGACACATAAAGAAAATTTCCCCCTCAGAACCATCACGGTAGCCAAGTCAGCCATCTCCACAGGAATTGTTGACTACATTGCTCCTATACTCAAGGAAACTGCCAAGGAGAAATTCACTGTGAAAAATGCCATCGCACTGAAAGAAAACCTTGAACAAACGGCAGATCAAGAATGGAACGGAGGGGGTCATTTCGTTTCCTTTGACATCCAAGCCCTCTTCCCATCAATCGACAGAAATCTCATTTTAGACAGCTTGACCTCTACACTTGAAAACCTGAAAGAAAGCATCAATTTGAAAAAAAATAAAACCCGCACAAGTTGTTAATTTGGTTCACACTATTTTTTGCGCGAACTATTTTCTACACGAAGGAATTTTTTATTCACAAATACAAGGCGTACCCACAGGTACCTCCATTTCAGGATACCTATGTGACATTGTGCTCAACATAATAGATGACCGGATTAACAATACCCACATACCGAGGCTTCGAAACTGGACCCGTATGTGGATGACATCTTCGCGTGGTTACGGAGTAAATCTGACATGCAACCCATCTGGGATTCCTTAAATGCCTTCCTCGCATATTTGAAATTCACCGCTGAAGAGGAAAATGAGCAGGGATCACTCTCCTTTCTTGACTTCTCGATCCACAAAGACCAATTCTTAAAGAAAATAATCATATCCCACTTCATCAAACCTTCACAAACTACCAGGTCAATTCATTTTAGCTCTGCACATCCACCTGCTGTACTGAAGGGCATTCTCAGAGGTGAAATCAAAAGAACAATGGAACACTGCACTTGCGATGAGGATAAACAAATCGAGATGCAACGTATCAGGCATAAGTTTTTTGTGAATGACTATCCCATAAAAGTCATTGACACTGAACTTAACAACTCCAGGGGAAACAAGGAGGAAAGGAGAATGAAACTTCCTACTAATCGCAAAGATCCCCCCCATCCCCCCACACTTAGACTGGACAATTGTACCCTACATTCGCGGACATTTTCCAAATTACTAGAAAGATTTTTGCCAAGCATGGAGTAAGAGTTGTGTCAAGACCCATCTGTACCATTGCCAACATGATACGCCTCACCCCTCCTCCCCAATCTGACTTAAGGAGTCCAAATCAACAAACTGATGATCATGTCATTCCAGCATGCAATATACCCACTTGCCTCAATATGGCTGACTCTATCTACAACCCATTACTGAACCAAGCAAAAAACGAAGTCTACTGCATTAAGTGCAAGGAGTGCCCTTGCATCTACGTGGGACAATGTCGGAGAGCTCTGGGGGTCAGGCAACAGGATCATAGGGGTGCTATTGCCGAGACTAACAAGACATATGCGGTCACGAAGCATACATTAGACACGGACCACATAATTGACATTGAGAATACCACAATTATTTACAGGGAACCCGTGGAAAAACTAAGGATCCTTCTCGACGCATACACAATATCTGTAAACAAATCAAGAACAATGAATGTCATCAAAAATTTCCCCAACATGGAAAAATGGCATGAAATTTTTAAATCTTTACCTGTAAATAATCTGTAAAGGCCAGTGGCTTGGACTAATCCAACATGGCGGTTCGTTTGTGAGTTGATCTCACCCGGTCATGTTTTTTTACTAGTGTAATCATCATTTTTGTAAGTATTAGAGTTGAAAGGTAACATTATGGTGTATAAGGTCTCATTCTTCATTACTGTATTGTTTGTTTTATTTAGGTGACCAAGGAAAAAATCATTTTCCGAAAATTTAAATTCAGTGCATGCCTTTATGTCTTTGTGGTTTTATCGCCTATCAGGAGACGATCTTTTATTATTATTACAACTTACCACAAAATAATTGAAGTTGTATATTGTGTGTTAAAACATATTTAATTTCACTTAATTAATTTTTTCACGAGCAGAGTCGTGAGCCAAAAAAAAATCCCACTGCCAATGAAGGAGCCTGTTAGTTTTTATTATTAATGCACCCAATTATGTGGTTACAAGGATTCCAGGCATAATTAACATGTACAATTTTCGAATTTGTGGAGAGTTTATTGAATTAAATTTTTTTTTCAGTAAATAGTCATTACAAATTATTAAAGTGTCCGCGGCCTGTCTTGAGTTTGCCCCAGAATGACACAGATAATCAATTGTATGTTTTTGGTAGCAGATAGCCTTGTTGATATCCAAGATGGTTACAAAAACAATGGTGGCCGTCGATTAAAGCCGCACCTTCCAGGAAGACGTAGCCGCTCATAAATACCTACAGGACTCAAGACAGGCTGCGGACACTATAAGAAGGAATTCCGTCAAAATGAAATATTTGCAATTTCGGTCTTGTGTCTCGTGGAACTAAACGGTAAAGCCGAATATGAAAACTGCTTTGGAAAATTCCATATGAACAATTATTGACCATTATTTTGTCGCTTCAACTCCAAGAATTTTTTCCCCATGCTATCGTGTTTTTTAAAGATATCTACACCTGGAGAAATGTTTTTATTATACTTTGCTTTCAATAAACTAAATGGCACACAAATCATGAAGACGTGTACGATATTTTATTTTTAACATAATCGTAGTGAATCTTAAAGCCCTAACCAGACTGGCTGCTCGCGGCTGCACGCCGACGTAGTATGGTGTAAAAAAGACTTCAATATTCGTCCTTAACGCAACACCAACCACACGATTGCTGCAATGTTGACCTTGTAGGCACGTAGTTACGCACAGCTTCGCACGAAATTCTCTTCTGTATGGAGAGGCCTTTAGGGTGGCCGCACACCAAAGTCGACAAAACGTCGCACGACAGGACATTTTGTCGAAACCTGTCTCAACGTGCTGCAGACGTCGCCAAAACCATAGGAATGAGCTGGGCGCCACACACCGGATGCGACGTTGTCGCGAGATGTCTTTAGGCGTCTCACGACAACAAAGCTAAGCTCCTTCTAGTTTCGTGTGAGGAGGATCTCTCCACCAGATGCGACGTCTCGCGACGTTTTGTCGACTTTGGTGTGCGGCCACCTTTAGGCGTCTCACGACAACAAAACGAAGCTTCTTCTAGTTACGACTGGTGGGGTCTCTCCACCAGATGCGACGTTTTGTCTCGCAACGTTTCGTCTAATTTGGTGTTGCCACCTTTACGAATTTTGATCCTAACTGTAAACAGGGCCCCACATCAAAGTTACGGGCTTGGGAGTAACTACAACAGCGGGCCCTTCTTCCCCGACTGAAATCGTAAAAAGGTTACACTATGTTATAATATTCGTTGGCCACAATATTGTGCTTAACGGATTGGTTCATTCATTAATCCGGACTGCTTACGTTTAAAGGCGTCACTGCCTAACAAGCTGAAAGGCTTGCACTACAGTTCTCCTGCTCCGTGCTCGTTGCCGCTGGATTCGAGTTGTTTGGGAGTATACAAAAAAAATCCACAATGCGTACAAATCGAGTACATTACTCATAGTCGTCAAAACACACAATTGCAAACAAACATTTTTTTAGACCGTGCGGGCCCCTCGAGTGACCGGGCCTGGGTACAGTTGGTCCACCTGACACCCCCCCCCCCCCCCCCGTTGTGGGGGCCCTGACTGTAAGTGTATGCAGATCACCTTAAGTCAAGCCAAGAATTGTAGAATGTCTTATCTACAATCTACATAGGTGTTTGTCGAATCATAACAGGAATGCGAAGAAACATGCCCTACGGTGCCACATCATAAAAAACATATGTTTAGTGGCTGAATGAGCAAAGCGAGCATGGTCGAACACACTGTTTACTTTTGCTTTTGTATGTCTGTTTGTCTGTGTGTGTGTGTTTATATGTTTGGGGCACGTTAACTTTTGATCTGATTTGGTTGAAATTTCATGACAGGGAAGATGAGTGTTCGAAAAGCATGACTTCGAAAATGAAATTCTTGCCGTAATTATTTTCGGAAATGTTCTGTATTGCCCTTTGAATGGCTAAACCAGTTTTTAGTAGTAGCAAAAACGGAACCAAGTTTACAGATTTGGTGTCTCCAAGCACTACTAAATCACAACACACAGCCATTTGCCAAAAATACCATAGTGAGAGTTCTTTCAGTGTGAAGCATGCAAAAAATGCTAAAAATGGTAACAAATACTTTTAATACCAATTTTATACATTTTGAAACAACGCAGAACCTTCTTTTATCATTTATATGCCGAATTGAACGCGTTGTGCAGAACCACACAGTTGTACTCGTAAAGATCCATCTACGAATACAATTTATTTGCAAAGCACTGGGAAGAAATCATACAAGTGGAGCACGAGGTTCGACTAATACGAAATCATATATTATGGGCTAAGTGCTTCCGAAAAATTTTCTGGCTTAATTTTACAGCACACAAAACGCATGTATTGTAGCAACCCTCGCTCCGTCGAGTAACTGCGAGCTTCAGTACTCAGTTATTTGCCTAATCACGTGTCATAGGGTTAAAAAATTCAATTAAATAAACTCTCACTGTAGCATCCAGGGACAGCAGGAAAAGCCAGTGTGGGAAATATAGCCAAAAAAAAGCCGCTTATCATCATGTTGCCAGGAATCAGCCTGCACATTGCTTAGCACTTCATTCCGCAGATGCTACAACGGGAGTTACATTCATCTGCAGCTTCAGTTGTACTCATGTAATAAAGATATTAATTTATGATAGACATTACTTCAGTCTTAGAAATTATGTCAAGCAAAAAAATAAAAAATAAATATATAAATATACACATATATAATATATATAGGCTTTTGTTAAAAACAAAAACGTAAGCATAACGTTGTCAGCAAATGACTCTTGAGTTGTTTTTCAAGGATTCATCTTTTTTCTTCACAGAAGTATAAACTGTACGTGTTGGTTTTCCATACTGTTCCAAACGACAAATCTGTTTAGGAATGAGACCTTCAACAATGATGCTAAGAAAGTGATGCTCATGCACACGTCATTGTTATCGCTTCTTATTTCTTATTTTATTTACAGAGCGTAACGGCCTAATACATCATGAGCTCTCTCTAAAACTACTTAAAGTTACAATCCGTCTATACATTACACAGTACAACCGGCCAGCCGTGGAACAAGACAGCACGAGAGACCCTGGGACCCTAGGTAAATCGCTGCGTCGCCCTACAAAAACCTAATGTCTTGCGCAGGGGACCAATACCAAACGAGGAGTGTGGCGAAACACGAAGGGTCTATAGCCCTGTAACACTACAGCCACAGCCACTACAGACACTATAACAATAAATCGGGATTTTGTCAATTTACTTTCTGCTGGAACTGTAGACTATAAATAACAATTGAGAAAAGATTAATTCTCAACAATGGATGAGTGGTTTTGTAGACTTAAGAATACAGGCAATATTGATTGTCAAGTCTTTGATATTGTTGTGAACCTAATTATTAAGAAGGTATTTCCTGAAGCACCTAAATATTAACTGAAATAAGTAGTTGCCTTACACAAGCAAACTTAAGCACTACTAATAAGGCAGTGGTATTTTCCCCTGATGAAAATCACATATATCAGACCAACATGCTGATATCCTACCAGGCGAAGCTAGCTGAAGTTCGTACAACTATGATGGACACTGAACAACAAAAGCACGACATCGGCGATGAATTACCGTGTTGGGAAGGAGATGAGAGTGATCCTTGGGCGCCAGACGATATGACGAATCCGGCAGCAGGAACAAAGGAACAAAGGAAGTGTCTCAAAAGAGTCACCCCGCAAATGTGCCAGGAACTTTCCCCTTACATCCAGAAAGAATAAACAAAACTGTGTTTGATGTCCAGCTTTGCTGTGTGCAAAGAAAATACAGACTATGCAGAGGAGTATTTGAGCTTTGTTTGGGTGGTTCACAGGTGGAAGTAAGCGGGTTTTGGTCTTTTGTGGTATTCAAAGACTTCTGTTGAAACGGTTACAAATACAGAAGGACGCAAACCCAAGATTTTTGCATTGGACTCTAAGCCTTCAGGGATACAGCTGTCCCATGTCCTACGTTTCGAAGATCAATTCACTTCTCATCAGGTGCATAAAATCAACAATAGCTTCGTCAAACCAAGGTTTTCTACAGCACTGGCCGGATCTTGAATAAGAAATAGCATACGCCACTAGGTTGGGAAATATGGCCACCGAAAACGCCACTTAAGCGATGATTGCCTCTTTCTGTCAACCGAGGGCGACACTGTCCGTACAAAAATGCAACGTTCCTTCCCTTGCAACACTTTCCGGATACACGAACATGTTGCTTTTTTTTCCAAGCCCAGAGAAATTGCTTAACTGTGGCTGAGTGATATAACTTAAAAACTATATAAAAACTTTAATACATAATAAAAATATGTCGCGCAAATCTACGTAAAATTAAAATTATATATTGAAAACCGCCACTAGATGTCGCGACTCTCCGTACAAAAATTCACCGATGCGATTTGCCAATTCCCGAACAGACCTCAAGAATTGGGACAGTCGTGGCGTCCATTTTGTGTACCCCCTCTAATTCGTTGTACGTCGGGCCAGATAGTTTAGTGACCATGGTCAAACACATAAAAATACACAATTCATGACAGCCTCAGCATTGGGTGACTTCTTGTAAATAAACAAGATATATACAAATAAAAAGTACCTAAGCTATGGCCGGAATAAGCAAGCAACAGGCTACCATTCAACCACTCTACAACAAGTGCAGAAGAGAAATTTAGGTAGGTAGTTGGTGCTTCATTTTATATGCTATTCAGGGTGAGGGGAAGAGTAGGTTTGGAGGTTTATTGGTTGGAGTGAACATAGAAATTCCGTGTTTGTGCATTAGAGATTAGAGGGGCATATTGTTTGCTATTTCTATTAGCCAGCATAATATGATTATGAACCGGGGATTGGTAGGAAAGTATGACGAGTGTTTCCCGATTGATTCGGGATCTGGATTGATCTGGAGAACTTCCAGTGGCAATGCAATGCTGTACTAAGAGTTGGGTTCATTTTTCAGCTTAAATTATGGCCCGAAAATCTTTCTTCAAGATTTTGTTGCAACTGTCCCTGATAGGTGGCGAAATTAATAAAGATGCTTTATGGTACAGTATCTCCTCATTCCATCTTTATATACTTGTCAGTGAGATCACTTCCAATTATGTCTAAAGACTAGTCTATCACCAAAACCTTTTACCTCATGCCTCCTCTCCTATAGAGCAGCGTCATGTGACGTCATATTGGCTACAAGAGAGATAGCTGCAAGGGGCACTAGATTGAATGGAGGGTTAAACAACGGCACGTCTAGTCAAGGCAGTGCTTTGAGAGCGGAGTTCATAGGCTTAAAGAGACGTTGTTTTCTCCAAGCCCTTATGCTGCTAGGTTGTAATTGGAAAATAAAGATTCCACTTGCTTAAAAATGTCAGCAACTGCCAACAAATCGACAAAAATCACGCATTATATGCCTAAGAACCACTCTTAACAGCATTGTCTTCAGTAAGACGCCCTTCTTTTCCCCCTCCAGTGACCCTTGCAGCTAACCCAGTTACTGGTTCCAGCATAGAGTTATACACAATAATACTACGTTGTGTCACTGCCCTTTAGTCCCTATTTTAATTTCTCTTCCAGCTATTTTATATAGAGTAGTAATGTTCCTACCACGAATTTGCTTTTTATTTCCAGTAACCGCTTTCTCATTTCCTCATTGAAACCGACACTGAGTGCAAAAAAATCCCGATGAAGGTATGGAATAAACAAAAGAAGATGTGGAATCAGCATTCTTCACTCGTTGCGTTGTTTTTGTGTTTGGCCAATTTATTTGTAAGTTTATCAGCCTGTCCTGCATCCTGCCAGTGCAACGACGAAAAATCTGAAGTCAAGTGCAGCAATGTCGATGTTGTACCTATCACACTCAATCCAGGTATTTTGCAACTGTTTTTGAACCACGGTAGGATCAAAGGCATATCTGGTTACACATTCGCCTTGTACAGGAAGATACGTCACTTGGATTTGTCATATAATCACATATCTACAATTCAACCACAGAGTTTCACAATCCTACACGATTTGTCAGATCTTGACTTAAGCCATAATACAATAACAGAGATCAGCAACTCCACGTTTTATGGTCCTAACAAGCTTCAAAGAGTATTTTTGAACCATAATCTAATTCAGGTAATGGAGCATTTTATGACTTTCATTAATTTGTTTGAACCATTTCTAGCTAAAGTATGGAGCCTTTTATGACTTATTTTGATTCTGTGATAATATTGGTTGGAGCGTATTGTATTAAAGAAAAAGAGAAGCCTGCCACAATTTTGTTATACATTTAAATTAATGCTGTGATTTATTATCCGTTGGGTACAACAAAATGAGTATACCCAGGGGTCATGGACACGAGCCCAAAACAAATGTGTTTTTCATTCCTAGTAAGCCTTTATGTAGTGCTAATTAGAAAACCAAGATATCTACAATGAAGATTACCATTGATTTGGCGTTGAACCGCTGCACTGTGATGGTACACATCACACGCTAGTGTGCGTACGTCCGCAGCAATATCTCGATGAGAATTTTCTCTTTTCCTTCCGGGCAAGAATCAGAAGGCAAGGAAAGAACATTCGACTCCAGTAAAATCAACCAAAACAAGACGAAATCAAACATGAAGAAAGAATTAAACCTTGTGCTTCGACCCAGGAGAGTCGTTGTCTTTGAGCCGTGTCAAAGAAATTTGGCATCCAACATGGGGCTCGAACCACCTATTTTTCGGCTATTAACCTAAGGGTTGGGGGTTCGAGCCCCACGTTGAGCTACAAATTTCTTTGTCACGGCTCGAAGACAGAGTTTGAAGCAAATTATTCTCTTCTGCTTACAATTAAGATGCTTTGATGTGTTGTTGTTAATGCAGGTTATGGTACCAACCTGTATAATAACGCAGCGGTAATTTTTCATGAGCAAAATGGCGTCTTGAATTACCAATAGCGAGTGGAAAACTTTTAAAATTACTCTTTCATAAGTTAATGTTTTGTTACTATATTGTTAAACACATAATTTTAAACAATTTGAGCACAAAAATAAACAACGAATGTAAAGGACCCATTCACGTTAAATTTGACTTCAGTACGAGTGCAATAACTCGGTTTATTAGGTGAGAACTGTGGTGGATGGAACTGTATTCAGCCCGTGTTACATTAGATTGCTCCATCTAAGCATACCCAATAAAAAATCTATTCGCATTAATTTTTATTTTAGTGCGAGTACCCAGGCACAATAGGTTAAAATGAGGCAGATTGTTGGTTGTACCATCAATAAGTTGTACCATCAATAAAACCTTAATAAGAAGGGAAAGTTAAGAAGCTCATTAACAAAGAATATATACTTAATGAGCAGGTTTTAAATGCAGTTACTAATATTGCTATGTAAGCATAAACCCCTAGTTTTCTAGTAATAAACCACCAGCCCGGGTGGTCAAATTGCTGTAGTCGTTTGTGATTGATCAGAATTTGTATTGGATTAACAAAAGAAATTTCTGTCAGGGATATTTATGTAAAATTAATCGATATGTAATTAAGTTTAATTTACTATTGATAACGGCATTTGACCACTGTCTAAATATATTCATTCACTAAATGGTTGGCTAGTAGGCTTAGGGCCTACGTTTAGTCCAGTGTAGCTTGATGAAAATTTCTTGTTGTTTTGGCATGAATAAAAGGGTATAATCGGCGGTTGACTAAAACATAAGTTTAGCGACTTTAATGAACTGTATTGTTGGGCAAACACAGTAAGGGCACGTTTACGCACCCTCTCGCTTTTGCATTCTCGCAGCTAGAACCTATATATCACCTCAAATTCCAACATGGCGGTGGTTTTATGTCTGCCGCCTCGCAACAAAACAGCAAATAACGTGAGTTCAGAAGCGTTTGGGAAAATTGTTTCGTCATGAGGAATTCTTTATATTATTGGCACGGATTATAAGACTGCAAGTATTTACTCAAATGATGTCGGATTTAGCAAATCCATTTAGCGTTGTTACCATGGCAATGTCACCTTTGCCATCGCGATCGAGTTCTAGCTGCGAGAATGCAAAGGCGAGTCGCTGCACAAACAAGCCCTAACCCTGGTTACGCCTTTTATTAATTTTGGTGTTATTTGAACTTTATTGACTTCTTACCGTCTACATCTATGGCTGCATAACATAAACCAGTTTTATGAGTAAATCAACCACAACGAAAGCAGTGATTTACCTTCTATAATACATTCGTTGTAATTTCATTCTCCAGATTAATGTGTTATTCGTCTACTTTTATGAACTGAAGTTTTGCTGTACTGTGTTCGGTTTCCAAACTTAATACACTGTATAATGACGACAAACGAACACATTGCCACACCACATTGCCACATGGTAACAATGTTACCATGAGTTATTTCTGATAACCCATATTTTCTTCGTGGGTTAATTCTGATGATGTGGAAGAAAGAGGTAGTGTAACTTTGTGCTCGGCAATTGCCAACCACACTACTAACGGTATGCGAACACTAGTGAAATTACAACCAAAGCTATAGCAGTAATTGTATGCCTAAAATTAAAAATACTTCTAAGAGAAGTGTAATATGACCTTAGTTGAAACACGAAATTCAAAATCAAGTAAAGAAAAATTTCGACGTTCAGCCGGTAAGAAGAAGTTTTCAGTAAGTGTATGCGAATTCTTAAGTACCATATACTTGACAATAAAATTTCCACAGACAAATTGATAATGACGACAATTACAGTATAAAAAAAAGTGAATATATCAGTTTGTTAGCTAGAGGTCCATCAGCATCCATTAAATTAGATAAAAGGGAATTGTTTTCTGGTTATGGCTGTTATAACAGAATTAACTCGAAACAGCGTATTCCATTCTTGAGGAAGTTCGCTACTGGAATATGCTATCGTCTCACGAATCAGCTTGTCAATAACCGTAACCAGAAAAAAAACCTTGTATTCTATACTTAATACTTCAGTACCCCATACTTACACTACAATCCTTTGATTTTCGATTCTAATCATCAAAATCATGTTCCAAAGTATGAAAGGAACCAACATTTTGTATCGGGGTTCTAAAACATACTCGAAAGATTACTAAATTTGTTTAAATGACCAGCTTACTTGCCTGCTCATCACAGAGAATCGTCTAAACACAAGGTACACATGTGGTAAATGAGTCAAAGCATGGTGAGAAGACTCATAAACACGTTCAATATAATTTAACGTCAAGAACATAAAGCCTGGTATGAGTGGACCTTACGTTCCTTGTTACATTTTTATTACACTGAACAAGTTTCTCAGATTTCCTGCCATGCTCTGCATCTTTTTAGTCCTTGTGTATCTTGGTATTTCAGTTAGCGCAAAGACCATTCGACCAGTTTAATTATGTCGATATTGATGGCTATGTTTTCCCTTGTCTTTTTCTTAGACGCTGCCATCACGTTTGTTCATACACGCCCAACATCTAGTATGGCTGAACATATCTTTCAACCGCATAACCACCATTGCTGATGACGCTTTTCTCGAGATGCCTTACCTCACTCATCTCCACCTGAACAACAATCTGCTAAAGAAATTATCGCCTACTTGGTTTGTAGGAATGCCTTTGCTCACAACACTTAACATAGGAAAAAATGTATATGAAGATATTCCTGCAAACATATTTAACATCCCTAGGTCTACACCAGAGGAAGTCCTTGAAGATCTTTACGTTGATGGTTGTGAATTAAACCATCTCACAGCTGGAGTCTTCACGGGTTCTGAGGATTTATTGACTTTGAGTCTAGTAAATAACAAGCTGACTTCCATTCCAGCTCCATTATCTACTTTAAAATCACTTCGGATTTTATTTCTAGGGGGAAATCCTATACTAGAGATACCAGCCCATGCTTTTTTTGGAATGAGTTCGCTGATCTTTATAGATATTTCAAATGCGACCAGTTTAACGACAGTCCGTAAAGACGCCTTTATTAACAACATCAACTTAGAGGCTATCTTTATGTACAACAATCCTAATTTAGGCGTAATTGAAGAAGGTGCCTTTAGCGGACCAACAGATTTAAAGTCATTATATTTGAGGGGGAATGCACTAACCACAATATCAGAGAACTTCGTAATGGGACATGTGTTTTTAATTCTTGATTTTAGCCATAATCCCCTTTTGTGCGATTGCAACATATTAGGACTTCGTGATTTTTTACTCAGCACTGACTTACCTACTTACTCTGGCACACAATTGGAAGCGGTTGATTACCGAATCTTTATTCACCGTCTAATTGAGGATACTCTGTCAACTTCGCTGGTCATAAGTGATGTAGTGGCCACTTGCAGTCTTCCAGATAAGGTGAATGGACGAAATGTCGCAGAACTGACAGATGACGATTTAGAGTGTGGGACGACATTCCACACTACAACGAACGCTGGATCCAGACTTAATCCGGCTTATTGGATTATACAATTTGTGTTCATTTTTAATAGTATTTGGTCAAAACGCACTGCTGAGAGTCTAACATGAGAGTAAGTTGGCTCATACTACCTCATGTCATGGAAAGAAATACTGGATGACAGTTAACAACTCTAAGACTATATGATGTAAACTCAAGCCAACACTGTAGCTTT
>JAHWFP010060248.1:0-19437 GCA_023313725.1 Lithobius niger | reverse complement strand
TCTGTTTATGCATTATGTAGTCCAATTGCATCACAGAGTTTCTTTTGTGACTCGTGAATATCTCCTACGGCAGCGCCGTGTTCGCAAAGACGGCGCCCTCTGGGTCGAACCGGTGTCTCCGATGAAGTGGGCTCCATCCCCTCCGCTACATTTGATAGCATAAACCGTGTTCTGGTTGTGTTGGATTGTTGAAGGGCACAAAAGTCGTGCACAGTGAAGTTGGTCTGCCCTCGTTTATGTTTGGTCAGATAAAGAAATTCTGGAGAACGGAACAAGACGGATTTTTTTCTTTGCTCAAAATTATACAAAATGTTGGGTATACTCCCAGAAGTACATGATCTTGGACCATGTAAAGGGGTGTTGGGTTGTCTTCTCTAAGATTTTTATTCTTTGGTTGCTGTACTTTTTTTTTACGAATGTGAGCATGCTCTGGTCTCTGGGTCAGTTTGGGAGGGTATACCCATTTTGCAAGTAACTGTGAAGATCTCTAGGTGAGAGTAAAATTTCTCCTACAAGAAGAAGAACAACAACAAGAATATTGTAGTCACAATAAACTAGCATTCAAACGGTCCTAGGCCTTTTTTAGGGTATAAAAGTTGAAAATTTATTCATTGGTTCGATCTCTAGGTGACAGCAAAATTTCTCCAACAAGAAGAACAACAACAAGAATATTGTAGTCACATTAGAATAGAATTCACACGGCCCTAGGCAAATTTAAGCTGTAAAACTTGAAAATCTGTTCATTGGTTAGATCTCTAGGAGAGCAAAATTTCTCCAAGAAGAAGAAGAACAACAAGAAGATTATTATAGTCACATTAAAATCGCGTTCAAACGGTCCTAGGCCTTTTTCAGGCTACAAAAGTTGAAAATCTGTTCTTTGGTTTGATCTCTAGGTGCAAGCAAAATTTCCCCCTCAAGAAGAAGAGCAACAAAAATATCGTAGTTAAATTAAAATAGCGTTCAAAAGACTCAGGCCCATGTTAATACCCTCATTTTAAGCTATAAAACTTGAAAATTGGTTCATTGGTTCAATCGCCAGGTGAGGTCAAAGAGTCCCAACAACAAGACCAAGAATTACATCAACACATCAACAACAAGAAATGGCCATGCTGTGGAGGCCAAACGATTCGATTGTTGCTATTAAAATTATTAATGCAGTGAAATAGTTATGACACAACCCTGAATTCCGTATTTTGTTGGTCTGTGTCAATTCTGGGCGAAACTACAGGAGTTCAAAGTTTGACGTTAAACATGGAAGTTCATGCTGAGGCTTACGTAAGAGCCCCTATCGCAGTCCTTGAATCAGATGTATCATAACTAAGTTGACATAACTAAGTGGGCTGGAAAGCGGTTTATTCTTCTAATGAAAGGTCTTGATTCGTGTATGCATAAAAAAAAAGTCACACTACTGTTAGTAATAAACGTTCTCATCGGCTTGTGTTTAACATAAAACTGCATAGGAAAGCCCTTGACAACGCATTCCAGTGGTTTTCGGCGTTTGGTGGGATGTAGGACACATAGGCACCGGACACATAGGCACCCGAATTTAGGCACTGGACAAATAGGCAACCGGACATATAGACACCAGACAAATAGGCACTAAGTTATTTTAATTAAAAAAAATAATTGGGATGGATTGCCCTCAAATTCTGTATCGTTTGTTTTAAATCTGGGACACTTAGTCGTGTGGACCGTTGGGGGAGTTTTTGGATTTTTTCCCGAAATTTTTTTTGCGTTGAATTAATGTTCCAACTTACGCTGCCTCACTCGCTGTGGCTTGCACCTAACATCAGAGATGCTATCGTTTGTTTTATATCTGGGACACTTAGTCGTGGGGATCATTTGTGGGAGTTTTTGAAATTTTTTCCGGAATTTTTGTGTGGTGAATTAATGTTCCAAATTACGCTGCCTCACTCGCGCTGCCGCGCTCGCTGCAGCTAACACATAACATCAGAGATGCTAGTGTAATAAAGATGCGAACAATCTTAGCAGTTTTGAACGCTACGAACATTTTATATAGTTTGTTCAACATTATGTTTTCAGAAAACTGACTGGATGACGACTCGTTTCCTTGCACTAAGAGTGCAAAAACATGTGAATATCACACTTGAAGACTCAACAAAGTTACTGTTAGAGTTTACGAATGGGATGTTTACGGATTTTTTTCACTCGTAGCGGGAGAAAACGTGGCGTCATATAATCAGGTTTCTGAAAACATAATGTGGAACAAAGTACAGCAAACTTTTTTCTCCCACCTCCCAATTTGAGGACAATCCATCCCAATTAAAAATAAAAATTTTAAACTTGGTGCCTATTCGTCCGGGTGCCTATTTGTCCGAGTTCCCATTTGTCCAGTGCCTAAATTGGGGTGCCTAAGTTCCGGTGCCTAATTGTCGGGTGCCTATGTGTCCGCGTGCCGTTTGGTGATGAGCACGTACGTTTTTATAACACTTTCGTGACCTTGGCCGCCATTTTACTCATTAACGCGTGACGTCAGTTTTTCTGGAAGCAGTCGCTTTTGGCCTAATCGGTCGCCCAGCCGTTTAGTAAGTCTATGGAAGTGCTAAAATGCTGGATCGCACTGAAACACCATTTTCGCTCAACAAACTTTCGGTCATCCTGACCTAACGGATCCACGAACCGAGAACATAAGTGTTACGGAATTTATATACTCCTGACGAAACCTGTAATGGTGTTATCACTACTTTATTATATTTGCACTACTTTTTCCGTCGATTGTCCTAAAGTTTGTCGCTGTTCCATCAGAAGCTGACTGAATCAGAGGGATTATGAATACCGTAGTAAATGCAGGGGTGGATTTAATGGACACCCCCCCCCCCCCCCCCCGGCCTTCAATCTGAAAAGGGCCTTGTCGGGGCATTTGAGACGTTCAGTCAATTCTGGTGTCATTAGGGGTAGAAATAAGGCAAAAATACCATTGATACAACACAGCAAAACAGAGCTCCCCCTCCCCACAAGAAAAGGTCCTTCGATGTTAGTAGACCCCTTTTGGAAGAAAAGGGGTGTTCTAATATAACGCTTCTTATCTCCCCAAACCTCTTGCCTTAAATCCGCCACTGAGTTCAAGAGGCCGCTTGAACTCAAAATTAGCTCCAGCCCGACGTGAAGAAATGGTAAAAAACAGACGCAAGGACACTTTAACAAGTAACCTCAGTTTTCGGCTTTCACGGCGGCCATTCTCACGTATAAAATGCAGCATGTCAGCCAACAAAGGCAGCCGTTTGCTGCAATTATTGGCATCCTTTGCTGATTGTCGTGATGCATTATGCAGCTACAGGCATTTTAATCCTAAAAGGGTTCTGTTAATATTACTGTCCCATAACTAAGAGGAAAGTGATTAATGCCTTGGAGAAAACCGCTAAGAGTTAAGATCGAATTGGCCTTTCTGTATCTATCCTCTAAGCCAGCGATTTTCAACTTTTGGGTCTCGACCCGAAATGGGGTCGCGGGCGTCCTCTCAGGTGTCGCGATACATAAGCAGGAAAAAAATTATTTTCCTTTTTTTTTTCAAATCTTTTAATATTAAATTTTTTCCCCTGAAATTTAATCATTAATAAAAGTAATTAATTGTAACGTACTTTTATCTCTTCTAAAATCTAATTCTCATTATAATCTCTCCATCTAATCAAACAACTAATCTTTCTAATCTAACAACAACTTGCATATTGTATAATTCTGTATACGAGGGCTATTTGGTTTTTTTTTTATGAGCAAATGACGACGTTTAAAAGGCTTAAAATGCAAAAAAAAGTGTTATCTTCCCACGGCTCTGCCTCGGACCCTGCTGGGGGAGCTCACAACACTTCCCCAAACCCCCTATAGTTGTGAAACCGACGGGCGAAGGAGTACCACTGCTCTAAGCAACGATATAACCAGTAGGCACTCATACAATTTCCGAAAAGTGTCAAGGACTGTCGAGGTCAAGTATAACTTAGATTTCCGAAGGTCGAAACATGTTCAACAAAACCTAAATGTTGACCTAATCTTGACACAGTGGGGAGGGAGAGAGTTGCTATTACGTATTACATCCAGCAGTGGGGAGCCACAACGAACAATGCAGCGATTAAAAAAAAAATACCATCCCTCCTATATGATGCACGCGACTAGTCGCGCTTGGAATTGAAACCGGCAACGCGTATTAATAATTATTTTTTTAAATACGTTAAGAGGAAGCACAGTTTTAGGGATTTACATGTTAAATTCACCCCACCCTAACGGTGCATCCTGTATTAAGCCTCCCCCACAAATGTCAATAATGCCAATCGGAAGTCACAGTCTGTCCCACAGATGACGCATCGTCAGGAAGTGGGTATTTTCACACACAAACAGTGCATAAAATACTCTTTGTCTTTCAACCCAGTTTGTGAAAAGCAATCCCTTCCTCCCTTAGTCATGCGTTGCCTTTCCCTTATAACTGTAAACAACAAAGAAATAACTGGATGGGAGGAAAGATCTTGCTGGTATTTTGATACCCTTCATCCTTTTACGTTCATCCGGCTTTAAGGATGAAGAAACGCTAGTTGAACCAGGACAAATATTCTGCATTTTATGCGTGGGGTGCGACAAATCACATTTAGACGATTGATAAAACAGACCAAACTTCTATGAAACACAACAAACGTAGTGATTAAAACAAACGTTGTGATTAAAAGGACCCCAAATTAAGTTTTCGAGGTTGGGACAGAAGCGCTAAACAATGGAAACAAACGAGTAGGTCGCATTGTTATTTATCCTCAAATGCCTGAACACAGCCAAACTGTTTTAGCTGCACAGACACAAGTGTCTAATTGCCGCTATGTTCATATATGTTTTATTTAGATAAGACGGACGTTAATATCATCGTTGATTCTTTGCGGGCGACACATTAGCGTGTCTTAATTAGGCAGATATCAACGTTATTCACACTTTCTTCAACAAGAAAACGTTAAACTGTGTCACAAATAGTGACTTTTATGTTGTCAGTCTCCCGATCAAACAAGTTTCAGCCCTTTCTGTGGCATTGTTATTTTTCTCAGACGCCAGAAAACAGCTCAACTGCCTTCGCTGTAAAAGACACAATAGTATAGAGCAGCGTCAAGTGACGTCTTATTGCCTACGAGATAGCATCTGGAGGGCATAACTACAAGGTGCACTAGATTAAAATGTAAGGGAAAACAACGGCATTTCTAGTCAAGACAGTGCTTTGAGAGCGGATTTCTTAGGCTTAAAAAAAATTGTTTCTCCAACAACAAAAGTCGCGCGTTATAGGCTTAAGAAATCCAGTCTAATAGCATTGGCTTCAGTAAGACGACCTTCTTTTTTCCCTCCAGTGCCCCTTGCAGCTAACCCAGTAACTGGCTCCACCATAGAGTTATACACAGTAATACTACGTTATGTCACTGCTCTATTACAATTGATTTGTAATTTTGAATTTAGTCTAGTAGTGGCCATGCTGATGTAAATACTTTATCTGTATAGGAAGTACGTTAATGTTGTCGTTGAAATCTATTACCTGTCCGCTGTACGAACGAGCGAAATTCAGTGTTTGTCTGCATTGTAACGCATAGTGTACAGAAGAACAACATGGTGTCCCAAAGAAATATAAAACAAAAACGTACTTGTGTGTTGTTCAATGTACGGTTTAAGTGAACCAAAATCAACCAGGAACGGAACACAAATAAGCATTCCTGTAAGGTTTCATATATACTACAATGTGACTAGTGTTTAGTCCGTGTGAAACCTTATTGCTATATTTAATTGTTTTTTTTTTTTTAGGGATTATTTTTTTTTAATAATTTTTACTTTTGAACACGGTGGGCCTAAACTAGTGAATTAGGATGCTTACGATTACCACTGGTTGGTTATAGGATATCGCTTAGCAACGTTTAAAAAAACGAATCGTCGTGTATCAAATACGGTGATAAACAGAAGAATACTGACTGACTTCTTGACTGAAGAATACAGAATAATTAAGCGGGAAAATAGTAGGTTAGGTGTGTGTGGCTATGTGTGAATGTGATTGTCGTTAATTCTGAGCTAATTTACGTTTAAATTTTACCAATATCAAAAATACATGATTCGATAATTGAAACTTAGCGTAACAAAGTCGCATTTAGGCTATTCCTTCCTTCTTTGCTTAGACGTTTAAATTTTTGAAGTTGGACTCTAATTTTTATGTACACTGTACTCAAAACGGAAGTAATGAGCAATGGTGGTTTTGGGGGTTCAACAGTTTTTATTTGCTTTACGTGTCAAATGGGTGAATACATCAGTAAGGTTTCACGAGGAACTAAACACTATAGCAATATTGTGGTACGAGACTTATACACGTCGCTAGTCATACATTTTATTGTAATGACCTAAATTATGACCACATTTGGTTTTAGTATGGGCGCAAATAACCAAGGTGTTTAGAGCCCTTCCTCCCACATCCTTTCTTCATGCAGCAAACCCGGCAAAAAGGACACAACAACAGACAAAAGAAAAAGTAGCCTGCACTTCGAAGTCGAGATTCCAGATACCAGCTGCGAAGTGCCCCCTAAAAAAATTTCCCCCCAATCTTGCATTTTCTCGCGCTGGGCGCGCGTGCACGAAGCCCGCCATGGAAGAGACGCAGGTGCGGTTTCTCGATTCATATCATTTTCTCTCTGGATGGTGAATTTAGTTCAGTGACCTCCCCTTGCCATCGAGTGAAAACGTTTCGTCTAACGGATTTTTCTGTATAAAATTCAATTTGCAAGCCTCGACCAAAAGGTGTTTTCAGCAAGACGGCGTGTTATTGCACAAAATCTACCTAGATAGCTGCGGCAGACCTTCCCATCGTTCGGATTTTTGCCGTTCAGTTTCTCTGGGCCAGTAGGTGAATGTTTTCAAAATTATAGGCTACTTTGCAGTTCCCATTTAATCTTGGGAACTTCCTCTGTATAATTACAGAATTATCGTCAAGTAAAGGAAATCGTATTGACAGGTGTTAATAGGATAATAACGCTTAGCAGACAATTTAATTAAAATTTATACACTTACAAAGCAATGGCACTAACCTTGTCTGCAGGAATTTCAATTGTAATATGTGTACTATGTCATGTTTTATTATCATATACGTTATCATTTTACGTTAACAGTGTAGCAATAAATGAGAAATTAAAACAAACAAGTGACCCAAAAAACAACATTATAAACTGCAATGTATTGCCTAAAAACACAAATCCCGTTAAGCAAACAAACGAGAAATAAATTACAACGAGAATGCACGTAAGAAGATAAGGAATCCCAGAATGCTACGAAGGAGATATTTTTTACCTTTTTTTTATGGATTTTCTTACGGGCTCTTCATACAATACACCACAAGCTCAGTCCACCATATCAAGCCCATACCAAATTACGAATGTGATAGTTACAAACTTGTCCCGGTCCCCTGAGATTCACCATTGTTGTGTGGATGACCTCTAACAAAACTCGTGACTTACACAAGTTCAACGTTGTCAATACATATTAAATACCTTATGTTATAGACCGCTATCATATTAATAAACAAAAACGTATCGTTAAAAGTTAAAAGTAAGGGTCTAAAAGTCAAAACCTGTAAGGAACACGGACAAGCTTTGACTGTAAGGGTCTAGGTGTCAAATTTGGCTAGTAAGACGCTGCTAAGCATTAGACCCTTACTATCCGGTTTTTGAGGAACAGCTGTCCGAGATCGTCCTATAAAGACCCATGTGATGTTCCAATGATAGTGGGGGTGTGGGTTTCCTACTTTGCTTTACATTGACATTTTTTTTCGGTTTGGTAACATGGCAGCGATTCCAAGCAAGACAACTTGCTACAAGCGTAAGCGTGTACACCCATTTTGTCTGAGTTACTAAGTCATTAATAAATAGACATAAATCGCTGGAAATAATATTAAGGAAAATTGGAAATCAGCCAACAGCGAAAATCATACACTAGAAATAACGTAGTTCAGTAAGCCACCTTTGTGTACTTACGTTTCATCGGAATGCAACGGAGAGATTAAGGTGCTATGCAAGTGATCTGGGGTCATGCCACTCCGATGAAACGTAAGTGCATAAAGGTGGATTACTGAACTACGTTATTTCTAGTGTATGATTTTCGCTGTTGGCTCATTTCCAATTTTCCTTACTAAGTCATTAACATGATCACCGGGTAGTAAGGGTCTAATGCTTAGCAGCGTCTTACTGGCCAAATTTGACACCTAGACCCTTACAGTCAAAGCTTGTCCGTGTTCCTTACAGGTTTTGACTTTTAGACCCTTACTTTTAACTTTTAACTATACGTTTTTGTTTATTAATCCGTGTTACTTTGAGAATTGTAATAAATAGGTGTGGTGGTGATGAGAGGTGGAGTATGTGTGACACCTTTATAATTAATTTGTTGTTTGTTTTGTTGCACCACCTTTAAGCTCGGTAAATAGCTATAGCCCTTATTAACATGGCTATAGCTAGTGTTAACAATAGAAACAAATCCTTTAATCTTCAGTCTATGTCTTGCAGCTGGCGTTTGCTAAATGGCATTGTTGCATAATTACAATGTTTAAAACAATGTAAAACAATCAATCTGGTCGTTTAGAGCTCCGTAACCCCTGAACCACTTGACCAATCAGAAAAGGCCTTGGAAAGGGCACATCTACGGAGCAATACCTGTAAAATGAGCTAACAATCAGCTTTACAGGACAAATAGTTTGACCTGTAGAGAGGACAGACGAAAGGTACATCCCCAGAACAAGACCAAGAACAAGAAGTTGTCTATTTGGCCCCACTCTGTATCTCGGGTTTGGCTGGACTGAGTTTCACAATTTTTGGACTGTAGACAGGCCTTGACTAGTCAAGGCTAGATTCCAAATTTGGTTTAAAAATGTTTAATTTTGACGGAGTTATAAGCTCTCAAAGTTGAAAGTTTAACACAGAGATCCTAAGTCGACCCTTACTAACACTCGCCAGTGTTAATAGCAAACATGCGAAAAATATCACTTTTGGCTTAACGTCAGTTTACGCGCGTGCTGACAAGTTGTTCCCAGTCAGCGTTGCGTTGGTGAAATAAGTTTTCGGTTATGCTGAATCAACTGTCCCGGACACTTCCACATTCACAAGCTAATTAGTAACACTGATATGTAAGATGTTACAAATAAATAAATAAATAAATAAAGTAATTTATTGCTGGAGCAACAGGACTGGCAAGGACCACAGCCACCTACAGTAAATGCCGGATCAGCTTTGCCTTCCACAATTGTTCACTAGAAGGCGCGACAAATACCGACGCGGCAAGTTTGCCAAGTGGCGTCATCGGTTGACAGAATTTGGAACCCTCGTCGGTTAGTTTGAAATTTCGCCGCTTGGTGTAGAGATGGCAGCACCTAGCAAACTTGTGCTTCCTTCTATGTCAATGGTTGATTTTACGCGCCTAATTTGTCTTGATCTGATCCGACCTTCACTATAGGTGGCTGTGGAAGGACCCAGGAGGTCGCTGATTGCCAGCCTAAAAGGGGCGAGCATTGACTATATGCTGGTAAAAGGTAGGAAGGAGGATTTTTCAAAAGCAGAAATAAAAAGCAAATGAATGAGATAAAAATAAAACATGTTTAAAAAATAGTTTAAGAAATAGCATGGCCAAAAGGGTGGAAAAGTGGAGGGTAGGGCAGGGGAGGGTAGGGTCACAACTGCCTTGCCACCAAGGTTAGACCTGCCAGGGACACAAAGGTCCTCGATGGCATCGCCGGAAGTGTAGGAAAGGTACGGGGCGGGGGGGGGGGAGATGGCCAGTTGTCATACATAATCAATAAAAGATAAAAAAAAAATATGTAAATTAAAAAATCATCCAATATAACTTAGCTAAAAATACAAAAGAAAAAAAACCAAATGTACAAATGTACAAATGTACAAATGTAATGCAGATATAATTCATAGTCACTTATATACTACGTAGAAGATAAGGTTTGTCTCAGCTATTGGCCAAGCCTGAACTATACTTCAAGAATAAGCTGAGGGTGGTGGGAGGGAGGGGATAAACTAATTATCTAATGCCGTATCAATGACTAATACTAATTACTAATTCTAGTCAGAGCAAAATAATTTATGAGACTAACATGGTTAAAATGGTATTCAGTTTGCATTTGATGAAAAGGAAACGTCTGACCAATGGCTTCGTTGGTGGGAGAGGAACGGGAAAGCAGCAATGCTCATACAGTTGGGAAAGTCATTTATTTTGCTGATTGGTAAAGGCGATACAGTCTGTAGAATTGCGAATCAGCATAACAAAGAACGAACTATGGTCAACAACTAAAACAGGCGGGGTTTGGTACGACACCACTAGACCCAGTGAACTGCATGGATTGCGATTTACGAACGAACGGTGTCCAATCAATCAAAAGCACACCTTAGTCACTGCTCCACTTTAATTATTTAGTATGCAAATATCATCAGTTTGATTGCAAAACGTAAACAGTTAATTTAAGTAATTGCCATTTTCGGCACTGCCGGCCTTACCCCTACCTGGTACACCCAAACTCACCCAGTCACGCACACCCACATCAGTAATGCCTGACACCACATTTTTAGTTTGCCAAGGTGCCAATAAAAATTGTGAAGGGTGTGTTTTGTGAACATGACTCTATATCCAAGCAAGCAGCTTACTAAACTACGTTGAAATGAAGGCTAAAATAAATATCTTCTTGACATAAACAAGAAAAAAAAAACACTTTTCTGAAGGAAATGTCAATCATAGTAAAACCACGAGTTTTCTGTGGTTTCCCCAAAAAAATAGCCATACAAATTAGGAAATGTAAGACCACCAACAATTCTGCTACTAAAATTATGGCACGAACCAACGCTTGAAGTCTTGAAGTCTTGTATTTTTGAAGCATTGAGTCGACCCGTAATTTTAACAGCAGAATTGTTAGTTGTCTTACCTATCTTGTTTGGAGACTTTTTTGGAATGGAAGTATTGACATTTCCTTCGAAAGTTTTTTGTTATTTGTATTGATTATTTTAGAAGTTTTTTTTTTACTCAAACAATGGAATACTATTTATACAACTTTAGATGATATATTTCTGCATGTTATTATTATCTGAAACGGAACGAAAATGAGAAGAAATATTTTTGGTAAATACATTTATAATAAACAAGATTAACGGAATTCGACAAAAATGTGATAGCAATATTTGCGATAAATGAGATGTACGAGATATAGTCCAGTTGCCAAATGCTGATTTTTGGCCTAACCTAAAAAAAACTGCACAAAATGTTTTTGCGCAGAGATGTTCCACAATATGTCCCTACTCCAAAACATAATGATACCACCATGGCACCCTTGATGAATTCAAGACGGCGTACAAAATAGCGACAACAAAACGGTTTTTTGCGTCTAGCGTTTAAACCGTTCATCCGATTGAAAATTAACTGGTTACCAAATATATCTAGAATAAAATTTCCTTCAAAAACGGTTCTATTCATATTTTTGGTAAAATTAATCCTTCTTGCCGAAATTCGTTATTTCAGTTATTTTAGGCCATTAACGCATGTTACATATACAATTCCTGGCTTTTAACAGCTGAAGTACTCGTTCTAATTGAGATAATGGACGTGATTAGGCTTAGATGAAAGTTGACGATGTATATTTTCCAACAAGGGTAATTAAAATGATTTATATTAATTAGGAGCTAAGTTACGACTGTTTACATACGTTATAGAGCTGTTCTTTTCACTCTAATTTACCACAAGTTCCATATTTAAACAGCTGCAGTACCCGTTCTAAATCGGATAAATGACGTGATTAGGCTTAGACGAAATATGAAGACGTATAAATTCCAACAAGGGTAATTAAAACGATTTATATTAATTAGGAGCTAAGCTACACCAGTTCACCTACGTTGTATAGTTTGTTCCACATTATGTTTTCAGAAAACTGACTGGATGACGAATCGTTTCCTTCTACTATGAGTGCAAAAACATATGAATATCACACTTGTAGATTGTTCACAGTACTGTTAGAGTCTCGAAATGCGATGTTTATGGATTTTTTGGCACTCGTAGTGGAAGAAAACGTGACGTCATACAGTCAGTTTTCTGAAAACATAATGTGGAACATAGTATAGCGTTGTGCTTTTCATCCTATGTTACCAAAAGTTTCATCTTTAAACTGCTGCACCACCCGTTCTAATTCAGATAAATGGATGTGATTAGGCTTAGACGAATTCCAACAAGGGTAATTAAAGTGATTTATATCAATTAGGAGCTAAGTTACGATTTTTTTCTACAGTGTAACGCTGTGCATTTTGCGCTATTTTACCACAAGTTTCATCTTCAAATAGAGGTAGCTTAGCTTCTAATTAATATAAATCATTTTAATTCCCCTTGTTGGAAAATATACACCTTCATCTTTCATCTAAGCCTAATCACGTCCATTTATCCGAATTATAACGGGTGGTGCAGCAGTTTAAAGATGGAACACGTGGTAAAATAGAGAGAAGAGCACAATGCCACAACGTGTGTAAACTGCCGTAGTTTAGCTCTTAATTAATATAAATCGCTATAATTACCCTTGAAGAAAAATATACATCTTCATCTTTCATTTAAGCCTAATCACGTCCATTTATCCGAATTAAAACGGGTACTAAAGCTGTTTAAAGTCAGGAATTTTATACGTAACATGCGTTAACAGCCTAAAATACGAATTTCGGCAAGAAGGATTAATTTTACCAAAATATGAATAGAACCTTTTTGAAGGAAATTTTATTCTAACCATCATTGGTAACCGGTTAATTTTTAATCGGATGAACGGTCTAGACGTTAGAAGCAAAAAACCGTTTCGTCGCCATTTTTGGACGCCATCTTAAATTCCCCAAGGGTGCCAAGGTGGCAACATTCTGTTTTGGAGTACGAACATTTTGTAGAACATTTCTGCGCAAAAACATTTTGTGCAGACTATTCTATTGGGTTTTTATGCCGGCTGCCGGACTAATAAGAGATAAAGAGATAATGCTTGAGCAGATATTAATAGGTTATGTGGGATTTGAGATAATGACATAAATGAGATTTATGGCAACTCAGCTACACAAGTTTTTAGAAGAACGATATGTATATGAGATATGAGTAAATGAGATACACGCTTTCAAGACATGTAAGATGCATGGTATGCGACATAAATTAGCCACAAGAAAAATTAGCCGTAAAAGAAATTAGCCACAAGAAATTAGCCATAAAAGAGATACACGATGTACCATTTAATGAGTTACACACAATTTCAGATAAATTAAATACGATATGCATAGTGAATCAGGTACATGAAGTAAATTAGCTATGTGATCTGTGAAATAAATGTGAACAGTAAATCTATCCCACTCTCCTCCGCCGTAGAGATCGTTTTGAGTTTCTTTCTTTGTGTTGCGAAAACGACGAATTTAAGTCAAAAGAGTCTTTTACGCTAAATTTGAACAGGAGCTTACTTGGGGAACATTTTAAAATTCGGAACACAATTTGTGACCGGTTAGTGGTCACTCTGATGAACGGTTTTGAGGTAACAATACAAAAACGGTTTCTTTTTCTGAACGCTATTTTGGCGCACCATGTTGAATTTTCAAAAACCTGAGTACGACCTTTATCTAAAAATTTAATTCTGAGTATGGTATGTGGCCAGTTTACATTCAGTGTGATAAATGGTTTGGATGTTATAAGGGAAAGATCATTTTTTGTGACGCCAATTTGGGCCGCCAACTTGGATTTTGACAAAACTTGAATAAGACAATTTTTTACGAAAATTTTATTCCGAATATTTTCCGTAGGTAATCAGTTCGTGCTTACTTCGATGAACAACGAAGAAGACAGAGCAAAACCTATTTGGGGACGGAATTTTGGACTGCCATGTTGGATTTTCACAAAACATGAAGTAGGCCATTATCGATGTATAGTAAAATCTGCATATTCCCGGTGAAAATTTTCACAGCAGAAACCGGTTTTAGACGCCATTTTTGGATTCCGTATTGGATTTTAACAAAACTGGAATAGGACCATTTCTTTATGCATATTTCATTCTGAATATTTTCTGTAACCAGTTTATGTTCAAGTTTGATGAACGGTTTTAGAATTTACAACGCAAAATCCGTTTTATGAATGACATTTTGGATGTTCACAAAACTTCAATGGCACCTAACTCGAACTAAATGTATTTCGGATTATCATTCGTAACTGGTTTGTGTCCAACCCCATGAACGGTTTGGAAGTTACAAGGCAAAAAACACTTTTTGGCACCATTTTTGATTTAGGCCTCCAACTCAGGTTTTCACAAAAAGTCGAATAAGACCATTTTTAATGAAGCGGCATGCATGAACAATTTCCGATACCACTTAAGTTCAATCGGATGATGGTTTAGAAGTTCTAAGGCAAAACCTAACTTATGGACGCCATTTTAAGCTGCCATTTTGTATTTTTACTAACAGGTTTATAACGTTTGACATCAAGTCTCCCATGTTAAGCGAACATTTTTATGCCTTTTTACATCGCTGCTGTTTTTCATATTACTAAACCAAGTGTGCCTTGAGCTCGTCTACATTGGAATCAAGTGTACAGAAAAAACAACATGTATGCTAAAGTAACACGAATTAGCAAACAAAATCAAACTCGTTTGATGCTTAAGGTAAGGTTTAATGTAACCGAGGACCAAACAGGAATAAACACGAACAAGTTTTTTCCTGTGAGGTTTTAGAAAGGACTCACAACAATGTTGCTAGTGTTTACCAAAATGTTGCTCAGCATTTATTCACGTGAAACCTTTTCCCTGTATTCGACCTGCACTGTAGATCGCAACTGCCAGAAAAACACTGCTCATTAAAAAATAAATAGACATAAATCGCTGGAAATAATATTAAGGAAAATTGGAAATAAGCCAACAGCGAAAATCATACACTAGAAATAACGTAGTTCAGTAAGCCACCTTTATGCACATACGTTTAGTCGGAGTGGCGTGACCCGGATTCGAACCAGCTACCCAGTTCGCCCCAAGATCACTTGCATAGCGCCTTAATCGCTATGGCCACATCCTCCACTGGCTCGAGTCCAGGACTTCCTACTTACTACACGCGGAAACTCTAACTTTTTGCACTAGCAGGACAGCTCCTGGCTACAGGCTCCAGCCGAGCTTAATAGCTGTTCAACCTTTCTTAGTAGTGACCTGAAGGCCACAAACACACACGAAGAGGGAAAGCAACTTGTTTCTTGGCCTCCACACTAGAATAATTGAACAGCTATAAGCTCGGCTCTGCGGGGACTCGTCTGAAGCCTGCAGCCAGGATTCCGTCCCGGTAAGCACAGTGATTACAGTGCCCGGAGAGTAAGTAGGAAGTCGTGAGTTCAAGTCCCAGTCGGGGCAGTAGTCTTTTTTCTTTCTCATATCTTGTATTCTCACAAGACCAGTCTTTAATGCAGTGTTTGCTTCGTTTATCGTTTACTGATGATTTATGCTTTACAGCCTTTTTTTTTGTTGCTAATTAGCGCCCCAGAGAAAAAAATTTACTGCGCCCACCATTAAAATTTATTTAAGCTGACAGAGCGCTGAAATTCGATGAACCAAACTTTTTTAAGGCTGTAAAACCTTTTTCTGTGACCTTGCTAAACTCGCTTCCCGTTCAAACGATAGTAAAAAAAAAACCTGATTTTTTTTGGTCTGCCCGTTTGGTGCCCAGGGGAAGGAAATTTACTCGCCCACCACTTTTTTGGAAGCTGATACAGAACTTGGTGGAAGGCTGAAATCCGATGAACGACATGTGAACATGGGAAAATTAAACATCACACGAAAGAAAGGACTCACGCACACCAGAAGTGACGTCATAGATCGAAGATCAAATCGAAATTTCAAAGTTCAAGATTCACTGAAGGTGCCGTCATAGGTCAAAGGGAAAAGTTAAAGGTCAAGGTAAACCGGAAGTGATGTCATAGGTCAAAAGTCAAAGTAGACTGGAAATGTCATCATAGGTCAAAGGTGAAACCGACAGGTCAAAGGTCGCCAAAAGTCAAAGGGTCACGGATGAAAGGTCAAGGGTCAAAGGTTATGGCCTTCGACATCTTGGATGACGTTAGCAGCTCTGGTCATGTTATCCAGCAACATCTTGGATAACTCCACGTGACCCAAGACGTCTACCATCATGAGGGCACCGCCAACTTGGATGGGGTCACTTTTGTGGTCACGTGGGTCAAAGATCCGAATCAAAGGTCAAACCGGGTGGGTCATCATCAAAGGTCAAGGTTGTGAGTGTCAAAGATCAAGCACTACCTATTATGACGACATGATTCCCACTTCCCGTCCTACCACGATGTCATTACACCCGAGCTCCCGCAACAGCACCACCGAACTTGGAATTATGTAAAATTTACACTGAATTCGGTAGAATTTACGCATTATTTTGGTCGAATTTACATGTGTCGGCGCCACGATGTTACGCCACCCCACGGGACCCCTTCTCGACTACATACCACATAAATTCTGCCAAATTTCGTGTAACTTCTACATAATGTGTGTGATTAAAAACCATGTCCTCTCATACCCTCCCGCGGACTCACTAAACTAAGATAAAACTAAGAGGAATGCATGGAATTATGATTTACAACGTACACAGTAGGCTGAGCTGCTATATAGTGGACGCTTGTTTCATTCCTCCTCACCATAGGGCATGGAAGAACGCGTAGCTCACGCGTGTACAACATGTTCGATTTAGGATGCGGGAAGCTCTACAAAAAATAAGTTAGGAGACTGCAACGTGGGGATTTTAATGTAAGATCAACTAAAGCCAGAACCACGACAGTACCGCGCCCAGTGGCTTCCGCTACGTTAATGGATAGCCATCTCCATCACACCCCTGGTATGAAACAATGAAGGACTCCCAACATTGCATGTGCCTAGGGCCCCTATAGTTACCTAAATCCGGCTTTGTCTAAAAACCGTTTGAATGAAGCAGTAAAGTTTTACGTGTACTGAACACTAAAGCAACATAGCAATATAATCTAAAAAGTATACAGGAAGTTTGTGTTCCTTGCTTGTTTTGATCTCGGTTATGTTAAACTTCACTTTAAACATCAAGCTTGCGGCCTTTCTCGAGGTTTCTGCAGAAAGACCGCAGATAATCGATTGTACGTTTTTAGTTGCAGAGTGCCTTGTTGATATCCAAGATGGTTACAAAAACAATGGTTGCCGTCGATTAATGCCGCCCCCTCCAGGAAAACGTAGCCGCTCATAAAATATTTGCAGGACTCAAGATACGCCACGCACACAATAGTTCGCTTTTAGCTTTCTGATATTACAAGCTAACAAGCTGCTGATGAATTGTGACTGCTTTTCGTATTGATCGTGAGGTTAATGCTTTAAAATTGTATATTATTTTTATATCAAAATATGTCCGATTCATTTCGTACTTCTTTGCATTAGGCTGCAGGACACAGGCTACGAGTTCAAATAATTCATTCGTCTGTGCTTCTTTCCCCCTTCCGTTGATAGATAGCCATCGTCCAGTGTTTTGACCGGTGTCATCCCGATCCTATCGATCGACTGGTTTCGAACCTACGTCGACAACCAATCAATAAGCCTACGTTCTGAAAGGAAGACAATGTTGCATAATGCGTTCCAGTCTGCGTAATGTAATACTACAAACTGTTCACTTCAGCGGTGGACTTAGGCAATAGGTCCGGGTGGGCAAGACCTGAAAACCCCCGTAATTTACGTTGGGCTGTTTATTTCTTCTTCTTAACCTGTATATATAAGTTTTTTGAGCAGACATCCTTTTCGTCCACCAGAGGCCATTCCCGGAAGCTGCGTGTCGAGCTCACCCACCTGGATTGTCGGAAGTCATTCTTTGCCGTGCGTGTGGTTCCAATTTGGAACTCGCTCTCCGAGGAGGCAGTCTCTGCCACGTCAGTCTCAATCTTCAAGAGAAAGCTACTTAGATGTGACCTCGACAAATTCCTTAAAAGGACTTACTAACTCTTTTTATAACTTTCCCCATAATACAATCAATTTCACTTTTTCTCTCTTTTCCTTTTAACGCTGCATGGGAACGGTATTAGTGGCCTGCCCTTCCGTAACCCCACTCCCACTTTTTGCTGAGAGTAAACCTTATTATTATTATTATTATATCATATTCATTACTTAAACTTCAAAACTCCCTCCTCCCCACAGTTTTTTTTTAATCGAAAAGGCTCCTTTAGGTCGTAGGCCAGGGGTACGCACGTCTGCACCCCGTTTAATCCGCCCCTGGTTCTCAGATAAAACAAGTTGAAAGCTGAGCTTCTGCTAACAGAATGCAAGCCGCCGAAAAACCAGAGTTTTGGTAAAGAACCGTTTTGGCACTTACAAGTTGTTTATCAAAATTATTCTCGGCATTATTTTGCACTTGTGAACGCAAAAAAAAAAAAATTATTTGTTGCATAGACAAATTTTCGCAATTGAAACACGTTTTTTTTTTTTATCTTGTTCGATTTCAAGACGATGCTCTGAGTCGTTTATCCACCGCTAAGGGCCGTCCATTAATTTGTATGTTGATTTCCAACACACAAATCCAAAATAGTAATTTCTGTCGTCACAAAGAAAAAATATACTATAGTTTAGGGAGATGTAATTTTGAGAATTTTTTTAAAATTCAATTTAATAAATGCATAGCACGAAGCATAGGAAATCGCTTATTAGTGTTAGCTACAGTAAAACGTTATATAAAAGAACAGTACCACAAGTACATTAAAAAGCACCACAAGAAAATACATCACACATAGCAAGATTATCATCATATATGAATTAAATAATGTCCTTATGGTGCAGTGGTTGATCTTCACTTTGCTTTTTAATTCATTAAACGACTTAATATTTTTCAGATTATCATAGAGGTTGTTGAACAGATGATTTGCGTAGTGGTTTTTTCGCATAATCGGTAAAAGTTCTTTTACAGTGGTGCAAAGAAGAACGATTTTGGTAGGACAAGAAGCTCCTAAACGCGTTACTCACTTACTTCCGGTTCAAGCCACAAGCAAATGCAGGAGGCGGCCATGACGGCTGTGGGAAGTGACGTCAATAACCTCGGACGCAGCGGAAAATTTACAGCGCTGCGGGAATGACGTCATTAAACCGAATTGTGTTGCGGGAAGTGACGTCATTTACTAGAATCGTGCTGCGGGCAATGGCAGCGGGCGATTTAGAGCAATACCTGTAAACGAAACGCATGTTCCGACAATCTGCACCAGTCAGAAATTTAAAGCTTTTTGTGACGGTGAACACAACAAACCTACCATTATTAATAATAAAGTATTGTTTCGGTTAAAATTATAACAAAAGTAAAACTACACGAGTGTGAATGTAATAAAAGTAATAGTCCCTGCGTTCTGCCCCAATGCACGGGAAAAAACAAGAAATTCACGTCGCATGAAGAAAATTACACACGTAGGTCTAAAATTAAA
>JAHWFP010060243.1:0-11747 GCA_023313725.1 Lithobius niger | reverse complement strand
TCAAATGGAATTTCAACGTGCGCTAACTTAAGGCCTTTGCAATTACACCAACTCAAATGGGTTTTCAAGGCACTAACTTCAGGCCCTTCGCTAACATTGCCAATCCCACTGGTATTTCGGAGTTAAAAAGCTCTTTAATAATAAGTATAAAGAGAACTGTGGTAAATTGGATCTGCAGTTACGACCAGTAGCATAAAGAGCGCTTACACTAGTGCTTTTCCCTACATGTGGGTAGTAATGCCCACTAAAAATCCTTATTAACTGTCGCCTATAAATGCTTGTGAACTAACTGTATAAAATATTCTTTGTTCACTTCACTAAACTTCGGAGGCAATGGTTGCTTACTACTAACGCCTGAAAAAAGCCCTATTTTTAAGTTACATAGCTAGAATAACGGGTTTTCAGCTGATTTCATCAATTCTATTTACAAGAATTTATAGGGTATTACTAATAACGTGTTTTTACATGTTGAACAGGCATTTAGGGTTGACCTACGAACCAACTGCATTACTGAGTATTTAGAAGAGGCGGAGGTAAAAAAATACTACCCTTTACTTAAATACCCTTTTACTTATTATAGTCTTAAGATAACACAAATTATTTTGTGATTGATTTAAGGAAATGGCAAAATATCTTGATACCATGGACTTAAAAGGTCCTCTTCATGGACTTCCAGTAAGCGTTACGGAAACGTATAACATCAAAGTAAGTTTATAAACAATTTATAGCATGTCTATGGACTAAGTGGCTTGTCAAAGAAAAATCCAATAACCTTAGAGTAGAAGATAATCGAGGACTGCCTCTGTTCATTATAAAGACTGTATCAGAAACCGGAATGAACCGGAATCGGGAGTGCCTTGTCAAAAAAATATCCAATAACCTTAGTGATAATCAGCAGCACTGCCTTTTCATTACAAACATGAAGGGTTTTCAAGTGGTTTGTCAAAGAAAAATCCAATAACCTTAGATAATAATCAGCACTGCCTTTTCATTGTAAACAAGTCAATGGAAAATTCAATAGCCCTACAGTCCTGTGATAACGAGGCTGCCTCTTCATTATAAACATGAGAAAGGTTTTCAATTGCTTCAGATGTTTAGTCATAAGCAAACCTAGTAATTGCAAAAGTTTTCCATTCTAAAAATAGTTCTAAAATGTTCTATCCAAACGGCCACACGTTCAGTTGGAGACATATTGAAGAAAATTGTTACCTCTGGGTTAAACAGTTGTCTGTGGGAATGCTGTTTTTAAAACTAATAAAGAACTCCACCCAACATTATCCCGAAATGAAAGCATTATCTTAGTGGCGCTCATTACTAAAATTCCTTTTTTTTTTTTAATTTCTAGTGTCATGATTGTACGGCAGGATTGGCCAAGTACTTAGGAAAACCATGTTGTAAAGACGCAGTACTAATTATGGTAAAACACGCACCATTAAAAAAAATGCACGGCTCTTCAGTTCGTCCGGAAATAAGTTTTACTTTCTTTGTTGTAGGCACTGAAAAAATTGGGAGCTATACCTTTTGTTCGAACGAATGTGGTACAGACATCTTGCAGGTATGTGGCTTTCTAGATCATAGTAATTATTGGAGAATTAGACTTCGTATATGCTGTTTTATGGACTCGTGGCTCCTCAATTAACTGTTGGCTCTTGACGCCTGCCACGATTCTTAAAAGTATTTTCTTGCTTTCAAACTTCCAGTAAGATTAAAAATATGGCTGGTACTGTGAAACTACCACAAGTAAGTAAAGTAACAACAGCTCAACTTTAAAGCCTAATTTTGCTCTGCAGTTTTGGCAATGCCAACCCTATTTACGGAGAGACATCAAATCCACATTGCCCGGAGCGTATTCCTGGAGGATCTGCCTGCGGTGAAGGGGCACTACTTGGCCTTGGCGGCTCCCTGGTCGGGTTGGGCACAGACATTGGTGGTAGCCTCCGAATTCCAGCTGCCATGTGTGGCATTTTTACCATCAAGCCTACGCATCATCGGTTCAGGTATGTTGCGCTTTGGTATGTTTAGTCATCATAGAAAAAAACTTTTCATAGAAAAAGTTTTTATATTAAAAAAATTGCCATTGCAATCCCATTGCTGTCACGGTGATTGCACTGTCTGTGTAAATCAGTTCTACATCTTTAGAAAAAAAACTTTCACTGATGTTGGTCACTACTCGCAATAATGGTTGTAGAACCTCATTAACTCATAACTACAGTGAGACTGGCATTGCAATTTGAGCTACGTGGAGTTTAAAACACAGGACAGGCTGTTGACCTCGGGAGTACTGAGTACAAATCTTTATCCAACGTGCACCAACTGAAGGCCTTTACAATACTGCTCTGACTCTGCAATTAAAATACTAACTCAATGATTTCAACGAACACTAACTTAAAGACCTTTGCAATTAAAATACTAACTCAATGAGTACAAATTCGCTAAGTACAAATTTGTGTTTTATGCAACATACACTACTAGTTTATAAGAAAAAACTGCAGAAATACTTTCAGCTACGAAAACCACACACTGCATGATGTCAAGGAATAAAAATACCATCTGGAGCTTACCGATATTTGTTAGAGATAATGAGATTAGTTTTAACCGTTAAGTACATTTAAAAGCATTAAAACATTGAAACTCCTTTATTCCAAGTGGCTCCCCCACTCCCTGCTTTAGGCATTAAAAATCGTAAATGCTGAGGGTCTAGGGAGAGTGAGTTTTTTGTAAATTTTAACTAAATGATTTGTGTAGTAATGTTATCTAATTGTTTTGTAGTAACGTTGGAATTAGGCGGACAATTGAAGGCCTAACAGGACGTAAGCATTTAATAGATACAATTGGTCTTAACTGCGAACTGATAAAACTTAAAACTGATGTAAATTAAAATTGAATTGTTTAGTTCACGATGTGCCGGGTATCATGAGCCGAGAGGTTCAGGCACTTATAACAGTATTCCGTGCCCTGGTGTCGCCAACGATGTTTCAGCTTGATCCGCGCGTCGTTCCTCTGCCGTTTCAAAAGGAGGTAAGACAAACAACTCAATAGGTAATTGTGGGTGATGTTCATAAAAGTAACTTTTTGTCTTTTTTAAAGATGTTCAACGTGCAGCGCCCGCTGAAGATTGGGTATTACGAGGATGATGGCCGTATCTGTCCCACCCCTGGCTGTAGGCGAGCTGTCCGTGTGGCCAAGTGCATATTAGAAAAAATGGGCCATGAGGTAAAGCTGTGGCGCATTGCCGCTAACGGTTAACTTGGTGTAAAATCTCCACCTTGGTCAATCTTCGTGTAAAGTTTCTGTACCAGTCTTCCTTTAGCAGGTATACTGCTGACATTTTAGGCATCTTTCGTACAGCAGCTCGCACAGCAGCTCAAATGAGCGTTAAGTACGCTCTGTCCAGTTGTCACGGGTTTTGACTTTTTATACCCGCAAAACCTGGTATCAAGTTTACATGTGCCAATGCAGGTGCATGGAGCTGCACTTGACACGGGAGTGCTTTGGCTTTGGTGTGTTTGCGGCGAAGGCCCATTATGGGTTGCTTTAAGTGGCGGCTTGTCTTGATGTATCCCTGTAAAGAGGGTACCGCCCCCTCCCACTCAAAACTAGTGGTTAGGATCTATAAACAAATGGCAAATATGCAAGTAGGATATCATTTCTACTCGTACGATGTTCGAAATAAGTTAATATGGGGTTTACCCTGGTGATCTGATCTTAAGTTTGCTTCTGAAAACCTAGGAATGTATATTAAGGACTTTGCACCACATTTATGAATTCAAACTTGCCTCCCACTATGCTTAATTCGGGGTGGCGTTCAACCTGTAAAACCGGAGAATTTATAAAGTCCTGAAAAGTCTGGGAAAAATAATAGAATTCTTAAATTCCCCTACTTGATCATGTATAACACTTTCAGTATACTGAAAGTATTTGTCCTATAAATACTAAACCTAATTTTTTTAATTCTAAAATGTTCATTTTGTTTCATTTAAAACTATGTTTAACCAATAGTGAGGACTTAACGATTTTTGACTTTTCGGCCAAAAATCGGAAGAATCAGTACTTCGGTGGTCTGGAAACCTTAAAAATCGGGGAATTTCAATTTGTTGTAATGAGTTGGTTACCCTATCATATTAAATTGCCAACCGAGAAATGTACAGAATTTCCATTCAAGAACTAAAACGGCACACTCCGTAACATGAGCAATAAAGAGAAACGGTCACTACTTGTAAACTGAATGTTTGGTTTTTGGCAAATGGTTCGTTGTACTTCGTTTTTGGTAGTTTCGTTGCGTACAGTCCTCTGAAGACAATGTTCGTTGTATTCATTTAAGTCTCTGGTAATTTCGTCGTGTACAGTCCTCGGTATCGCAATCCATGTAGGAAGTGATGAGTTGGTCTCCATTGTCCACTGAACGTTGTTGCACATCTATCGTATCCATGCTTGTTAGCTCGACGGCGACCACCATTTCTCCTGAGAACTCCAAAACTTGGGCACTTCGCAAAATCGTCAAAGTTGATGTAGAAGAACGGTTGGCAATTTCAGTCTCTTCACTTTTAAGATGGGAGTTGCAATATCCACACCGTACGTTCAGGTGCATGCCACAGACCGCCTTGTTTATTTCTTCCGAATCTTTTACTAAATGTTGAAATTCGTACAAGAATTGTGCCACCATTGCCCATTGCTTCCGTAATTGGATGCAGATTTTCGGGACTCGTAATGCTCAACTATTTCTTCATGCATGGTTTTAAAGTTTCCCGAACCTTCGACGTGCTGGATGAGGTGATCACTGCAGGGAATAGAAACTGATGGAGAAGCTGGTGACATGCACATTTTTGCTTTCCTCCTTCCTATGCAAAGCTTCCCAGTTTTATTTCTTAATTCCCTCACTAGACCCGAACTCTTCAACCTCATGTTGTAGCGACTTGGTTTTGGCATTGCTATGGGGAACATTAAAGTTTGGGCCTGGCAACCCTGGTCCCTGGACTTGCTGTGGTTCCTTTATTGTCCCATGTTTTCCATTTCGTGCGGGAGATGCTCATCGCCATCCATCACATGCCACCACACGCGTCGTTGGTCTGTACTCCATGTCTGCCTTTTGCTGCGGTTCCTTTATTGTCCCATATTTTCTATTTCGTACGGGAGATGCTCATCGCCCATCCATCACATGCCACCACACGCGTCGTTCGTCTGTACTCCCTGCCTTGTTTTAGTAGTTTCTTGACGTTTCAGCCAGCACCGGTAATTATGTGCATCCTGCTAGGCGGCCTTCGTCTGTTCTGCTATTCTGTTAACCATTGTAGGTTGACCTGTACGTCTGCTTTGCCCTCCAGTGCCCTCCCAACTAAAGTCCTGCTTCTCTTCACAATGGCCTGGATCTGGACGACCAGCCAACCTCAATGGTCGGCGACCACAATAGTCTAAATGACGTTCACTACAGCTTTCGGAAATACATGCCACGTCAACCTTCACAGTTGGTTGGGGATGGGGAAAAAAACTACATGCTTTCTCAGTGACGCTGCTTGTCCAGCTAATTCTGTAGTTATGGTCCCCAGTTTACGAACTCCTGAACTCCCAACAAGTTCTGACCTGAGGCAAACTCCTCGCCCTACGGACAGCGTCCCTACCTGCAGTAATGCACGACCCTCTAATGCTCTAGCAGAACCTCTGCTTTAGGGTTTTCTGTTTGGTTTTAGTCCCTGATGCATTCTTCCAATCCAAAATTGCTGTGACAAGTTGGTTATATGGAATGCACTGAGCCATTTCGCATGCATCGGCTTCTTTAGTAGTCATTGCTTGCTTGCACAAAGCTATTTAACTTTTTCTGTTAACTACACCGAGCCTGCCTGCCTGTGTTTTTTACCTGCTATTTTAGCTGGTGAAAATAAATCGCAAATTCGAAAAAAGGATAAATAGTTGACCTTTTCTTTTGCACTCCTAAAATCGTTTAGATTAGCTTTTTATCCCCGAATTAATTTAAAATCATTAAATTCCAATCGTAATTAGGTAGTTCATTAGGAGTGCTGCTATCGCGTAGCATATAATGCTAGCATAGTCGTGTGATCTCTTCCGTTTTGAACAGCAAGTTTCACGCGGGAAACGGACGGCTCTATGAAAGCGATGGGTTAGGTGAACCAGCGAAATGAGAACCTGCCCCATCACTGCGCGCCTTACGCACATCAAAAGTAAATGCACGATTTGCCGTGAATTTACCAAAGTTAAGTACTTTCCGTTGTTACAGCTGTATCAAGTTCCACAACTTAATGTTAGTGTAGTTGTAGTTTCAAGTTGAGGTAGTGTATTTGCTTGTTTAAAAGCGCCGGGTGCTAGATTTCGGCAGAGGGCGCTTCTATCTTGAGGCAAGTCACTAGTGCATACCGTAATACACAGGGGCTAGGTACACAAAATGCGTACAAGCGGGAACACTAGCTCCACCCCACTTGTCGCTGCACACGTTGGGTGGCGCGAGTATTCCCACATGTATGCGTATTGTGTGCCTAGCCCCTGTGGTAATACCAGCTGCCATTGGCCTTTCAACACACTGTCGTGTAATCCAACGTAAAATACAGTGCGGTCCATAAAAAACGACGACCCTAAATTTTTCTGTAGTGTAATCCAACGTAAAATACAGTGCAGTCCACTAAAAACGACGACCCTAAATTTTTCTTAAGTCCAACTTTTCTAGTTAGCACCCCTCAGAACCAGGAGAGGACAAATCAAATCAACGAAACGATCAACGAAGTTAGGGAAGTTAGAAAATTCCAAGATGGTGCTAGCTGCTACAGGCAGTCAATGACTAAATCAGAATAAATCTTGGCATGAGATTAGTAAGTGGCTTAACACCAAATCCATGAGTCCAGCAAATGACGTAAGAGCACCATTTAGCCCAAAGGCCGGCAATCCTCAAATAAAATTGCCATTTAAGCATTCGGAAGGAACAGAACCGCCATGCTTTCCTCACCTAAAGGGATCTTTCCTCATCTGAAGGCCCACCTTGGGGCTACTACGGTAGTGTTTGGCACCTCCTAACATGCCTAACACCTGTTCAGCGTTATTTGTGGTGTAATTATCCTGCTTGACGGACAGCTTAGAACTTTTTCACCTTCCTCAAAGCGTTTCTTTTGCTGCTCTAGGCATTCAGCTAGTTTACTATGGATCTACAGGGCATCCCAATCTTTCTCAGCTTGTTCAACATCCTCGTTACTTTTTAGTTTTCAGAAGTTGCAAACCTTTCATTTTTAAGTCCATAAACAGTGTAAGGTTTTTGTCGGACATTTTCCAACCGTAGTTTGGGATGGCCTTACTAAGTGAGTCTACCAGGTTATCACCCCACCTTATTTTACCCCTAAACCAGTGGATGCTGTCAGAAGCCAAAAAGAACAACATATCTTGTAAGTACGTAAGTACTTGTGTCCTCTACAGAATGGCAGGTCCGACCTAACTCCAAGATGGACCAAATCCTCCGTGTTATCATGCGTCGTACATGTTTTGGCGTGTGATTGTGTGGTCGCACACAATGAGCCCACACCCGAAGCCTCGTGCCTGGACCTGCGAAAGGTGTTAACATGGAAGATTTGGTCTGCGGCTAAGCGCTTGTGATGACTCAAGGAGCCAGATTTCCATTTATTGGAACATTTTCTTTCACCGAGATCTGAAATGGCCTCCTTTTACCACAAGAAACTCCCCCTTACCAGTTTTCTTATCTTAGTGTCAGTTTTTATTCCTGGTAGCTCTTCAGCCACATCACTTCTGCTGGTTTGGTTTGGCTTTAGTTTTTAAGTTTTGCAGAGTATTTCCCGCTTTACATATTTCCCACTTTTGAATCCTCGGATCCAATCCTTAAAAGGGAGTTCTTTGTAGTATAAACAGAGTTTTGCTTTACAACTTTTGTCAAAATCCCGCTGATTATTATGTGGCATCCTGTTACTTGAGACGTGCATCACCATGCAGGTTCCACACTACCGTCAGGTTCAGGCGGTGGCCGATACGTTCTCAGGCAAACTGTTTCCCGACCTTGTTACCTCTAATGCTAGCTCCTTCTCTACACGCTTGCAGGGGTGTAAATGCAATTAATAAACCTTTGCATGAAATGCCGATTCCAGTTAACATGTTAACTGCTGGCTGAGTTAGGAAGCTATTATTCTTTCCTCGACTCTCCCTGAAAAGTTTGTAAGTGCAAGTGACAAAACTCGAGCAAGGTTTAAGAACGCTGGAATGCTTGTCCAGCTGGTGATTGTTTGTGATCTGGCCTGATCTGGAGACTAATTGGGTTGCATCTTGCCAGTTCGAAGATGGCTCATGCCATTCTGACGAAATACAAAGTGCCTACTGTACTAGGTTATTTTTAGTGTAGGATTTTCGCTGTTTGGTTTTCTTCTTTACTTTATATAATTTACAGCGATTTGTGCGTATTTAAGCGTGATAAAGCTTGTAAACAATGCCACACAACACTAAAAAGTGTGCCCATGACAGGGCTACTTCTATTTTATCGCTTTTAGATGTTAACCCTAGCTTAAAAAATTCTAAACTGTCGTGAAATCTATCGAAATCGTACACCTCCACAGAAAAGTACTGGTGCTTCTGTTGCTTGAAATTTTGAGTCTCATTGTGCCGTCTTCAGGAGCACAATCCGTTAGTGTCATTTTTCGATCTGATAGGAAACTTGCTCTCGTTTATTTTAATTTACCTAAAGTTAGTAAAGTTCAGGTTACGAAAGTGTTGATCAACGTTTTATCGCTATGTACCCTCGGTTTTTTATCGCTATGTACCCTCCAAGAGCAAAAGCACGTAACGTTAACCTCCGTCTTTCAAGGCAAGAATATTCGTGATCGTAGCCACTTTAAAGCTATTATGACAATTTCCCAAGTTTTGAATCGAAAAACCTTCGCTCATCTACCTTCGTCGGCCTTCGTTTTGATTTCCGTTTCAGAAGTCAAAATCTTGTGATCGTTGTAGCTACACTGATAAAAGATGTTTTTGCAATTCTCCAGATCAGCATTCAAGAACATTCGCTTTAGCTTTTCCGCCTTCTCAATCTAAAGACCGTTACCGAGGATGAAGTCATTTCGTCGTAGCTTCACTCCCACGCAGACAAGGTGGCAGTCTCCAAGAATAGTCTTCCCATAGCCTTCACAACCTTCACTCTAATTCTTCTAAAGATGAATGCCTATTTCTGTCTTAGTTTTGTTTTCTGATTATGCTCATGCAGCTGCCTTCGTCAGCTTTACTATCCTCATCTGCTCGGTACTTTCAGTCTTTCAAAAAAGTTTCAGCTCCGTTACTTCAAGAAAACTGATTTTCCGTGAAAATTCGTTGTGATTATTTTCCAATATAAATAATTATTCGGATCTTTAAAAAATGTATCAAATCGTGGTCCGTGAAATCTACATCCCACTTTCCAGTCATGGGATTCCACAATCTGTATCATTCTCTTCTGACACATGGTGGTTTCTTTGTGGAAATGGAACGAAATTGGAGCTCGACGACCACATTGGCCCACCAGGTAAAGGGTCTGATGACGTTTTCTTCAACATGAAGGTTGGGGGTGGGGGAGGGGCGTAAGTATTGCGATCAGGATATTATAACCCTCCTCTCGTCATAAATCAATTGCTGAACCCCCCCTTCCAGTATCACGTCATTTCACTCTCTGATCCCAGAGGGTGTTTTTCCATGTACATCCAGTTTTCTTAAGGACCTTTTTGCGCGCTTACATCAACTGACCTCCCACCCTACCCACTTCACCAGTAGCCGAACCTCAATTTCTACGTAATACTTATGCACCCTTAAAGCTGCAAGAATTCCAAGAAATCCCAATGAAATCCCAAGATGCTTCCTATTTCCTACAAGAATTTTGGTAGTACTGTAAAACAATGGGAATCGGTGCTGCCTCCCATGCTGATCTGGTGTATACCACTGCTGCCGGTGGCCTCGAAGCCACTACGGACCTGAATGTTCTGGGGGGGGGGGGGGGGTCGGGGTCTTTCCATTTAACTAGACAAACATCAATTTTGTCTGCGTAAGGCTGCAGATTGGTAAATTTGGGAGTGGTGAACTCTTGCTACATCGCAGAGACCCAGTTCTTGCCTCATTACCATTCATTACCATTCTAAAGCTTCTACGTGTTTGAGATAATTCCTGAAGATAAGCTTCATAGCAGGGCTACCCCAGCCAAAAAAGCACCAAGACCACTTCAGAACGTACCGACCTTTGAGGTACTTTTGCAGTAAAGGACAAGTCATAATGTAAAAGAAAACAAGCCTTGATCGCTTACCATCCCTGGGAATTGCCTTCGAACCCAGACCCACTTCTTCTAGCCGAAATCGAATTAATTCTTCAAGTTTTGCCAAGATTAGATTCCAGAATTCTACAGCTCGGTCTTCCTGCTTCACTTGAAGTCGGGGGGAAGTGACTGATTTTCAACCTAAAATTGTGAAATTTGTAGGGCGTCTACCTTCACGTTTCCCCTTCACCCAAAGCAACATCCATCTTTTGGTTGTTCCTATTTCAATGCGCTTCCATTTGGCCTTCCACTGCTCTCGGACACATCAGGTTCTTGCTACTCTTTTACTCCGGAGGAATCGACTTTTCACACCTATGTGGACGACTGGCTCCTTCAGACCCTAAGATTGGGCAAATCTGAAAAGTTTCAGAAGATACCCGATCCTCTCTTTACGAACTAACATCTCCCACGAAATTCATCTTTCTAGGAACAGCATCACAACTGATCAACACCTGAGATTGCCTGCTGCTTGGCAAGCCTTGTTAAAAAAGCAAATACTGCAATAAGTTGCAGGCTATTAAAAGGCACTCCTCCAGGAAGTGGTGTTAGGTCGGTGTTCTTGGTGTTGCCGGCCACTCAACAGTCTTGATACAACTGTCTTGAAGTGTCACCAGCTTTACTTCACTAGCACCATTTCCACCTTCCACGAGACATAGCTTGTCAATTGGGCTTGTCCTCGTTGCAGAGTTTTTTAATTTTTGCAGGCGGTACAGATAAACACTAGATTTGGGTTTTGGTTAACATTCCGAACCAATACACTGCGAGTAAGGTTGGTGCTAATGACTTAGCTGATGATTCGCCATCCCCTATGGCCAATGGAGAGTATCTCTTCACTGGTTTTGAAAAGCTCATTGGAGACCTAGCAAAAAACCCTTACCAGCAGAGAATTTGAATTTATACAGCCTCCCCAAACGTAGCTCTTAATGGTAGTGCGATAAATCAACATCACCCAAGAACTGTCAATGAGAGTGAACGATCCAGATGTGACCCTCAATTTGGAAGCTTCCACTACTGGATGGAGTGCCCACATGACCTCTATAGCATCGGGAACCTGGAACTAAGCTCCCCAAAAAATGATCTAAAATTGAGGGCTTAATTCCAGACTCGCAACACCGATGTTGTGGTATCTCAAAAGGGAGTTCACAGCTGATCACATTTTCCTCCTGGCCATTTAAGTAAGTTTCATCTCTTCATATTTTGGGGTGTCGAATAACAAGCTTTCCAGGACAGGGAATGGTCTTAAAAACATCAGTCTGCAAGATCATCTTCCTGTGTGGGGGACTGTGATGGCCGATCTGTTTGCAACAAGTGACTCGTTGCCTGCCAAATCACATGACCCTACTTCCGTCTCCCCGTTTTGGTCAAACGATGCTCTGACTGCATCATGGAGCAGTGTGTGCGGGTAAATCTTCCCTGCTTACCTTCTCTAGTTAATCCTTGCGAAGATTTTAAAGACTGGATTATTGAGAAAAATTCGTCT
>JAHWFP010060226.1:3333-13834 GCA_023313725.1 Lithobius niger | reverse complement strand
ATTTCATAGCTGAAAGCAGCAAATGCATAGCTCCTTAACACATTTAATGAGGATACACCTGCCTTTCCGTTCACATTTAAGGGCGAAGGTGAACTAGCACCTTTACTCCGTAACGTAGTCTTCCCATCAAGCAGTCAATCACAGAGGTGGCTACATTATCCACAGATACTGGTCTTCATGGAAGAGAATTATATTATTAACAACACATGCACGTCTTCTATTCTAATGTCAGTGAATTGCAGGAACTGCATTTGAACGACACATAAAAACCACATGATATATCACTTTGCTTCTTATGTCTTCTTATTTCTTCTTAAGTCTTCATAATCGGCGTGGCAGTGATTCCAAAATGCAATGTTTGCACATCTTCTTTCATTAGGAAGCAGAAGAGTATTCTTATTTTTTGACCTACGTTAACTTGGAAAGTCTCCAAATGTTGTAGACAACAAAGCATCACAGAAATTGATCTCCGATTTCAGTTTAAAAAAAAAAAGACAAAACTAAAAAGACAACACAGCTTGTAGTTACGTGGAACGAAAGAACTTCAATAATGTTAATCCCCATTCCTACTTTCAGCAGCAATAAACAACTCGGCGCAAAGTTAAAAAAAAAATTATACACCTGCCTCACGCTTCCATTGGTGCAGGAGCTTGCTGGTCTTCAATCTTTGCTATTTCTTCTTTACACCTAGCAATGGTTAGTTTGGCCTGTTTTAGTCTTTCTTTTAAATCGTTAATTTCGTAACGGATCTTGTTCTTTGCCTGAAGAATGGCATTCAACGATTTCTCTTTCTTCTCTTCAACTGTAATAGAAAGACTAGAAATAAAGTGCAATGCAAAACTTGCAAGTCTTTACCTCTGTTCGTTAATAAAATCTTCACCACAATTTTCGCTCATTTTCAAAAAGAAGACTCTCCTTAGTCTTGCAAATTTTCGACAAAACTTCGTCTGTCTTCTTCAGGTTCTGTTAAGGACTGATTCGAACTCTGATTACAGCTTCCTACTTTGACTACGACATTTTTCTCCTTTGAATTGGCGCGCGTCCGCAGCAGGTTTTTACAAGGCAAGCTCACTTCCGGTGTTGACTGTTGCCTCTGGAAATTACAAGGCTGTAATAAACCGCTTTTTCCTTTCCATTCACGTTCAAGAACTGCATCCAACTCGCGGCTGACTAAGTGCATGATATTGGGGTTTGAAGGCCCTTGAATATTCATAAGGAGGACATTGTGCTTTATATGATGTTGAATGGCAATTGACTCCAGATGACGTCAACATCATGTAAAGCACAATGTCCCCCTTATGAATATTCAAGGGCCGTCAAACCCCAATATCATGCACTTAGTCAGCCCGTAACGTTGACGCTCATTACTGCAGAACACTGCATTAAATTTACTTCCAATAGAGTGGAAATTCTCCATACTGAATTCTGAATTCAGTACTGAATTCAATACTGAATACTGAATTCTCCAACTGAATGCAAAATGGAAACTGAGAGGTTGGGAACAGCCTACTGAAGACATGAGGCTTGGCAGTGACGAATGGCCGTCTAAATTCGGGAGGCTACGCGAAGCGGCGATCTCAAACTTTATGGCGATCGTGTTCACAACGAAGAATGTAAACAGAAGATAAACTTACCTTCGAAGAGCCTGAAGAGAACTGCAGGCTACAGTCGAAAATTTGTTTGATGCAGCCTTGCAATTTCCAGCGGCAACAGTCAACACCGGAAGTCAGCTTGCCTTGTAAAAACCGGAGGCTACACGCGCGTGCCAATTAAAAGGAGAAAAATGTCGTAGTCAAAGTAGGAAGATGTAATCAGAGTTTGAACCAGTCCTTAAGTGAGCCTGAAGAAGCCAGACGAAGTTTTGTCGAAAGAAGGATCTTCTTTTTGAAAATGAGCGAAAATTGTGGTGAAGATTTTATTAACGATCGTTGTAAGTTTCAAAGTTGTTCCAATAACGGATTCTTTACCTCTGTTACATAAAAAACGTGAAGAGAGTTAATATGTAGATTATTTTTATTTTTTTGTTACCATACACTAAGACTATATATACCTGCACCACGTTTTGCCCGAGTTAGCGATGTTGAGTAGTTAAGCTAAATTACCGCCAATTAACAGCCCTGGCAAAGCTACGACCCACTCCCTAGTTTTTCTGCTAGAAATTGACTAAAACCTTTATACATTCAAGGAGATCAATGTTTTATTCCCTTAAATCATAGTTTTTCTGCACCAAAATTAATTAAAAGCTTCATACGTTAAATAAAATAGTAAACTAATAACTTAAATTCCTGAAAAAGTGAGAATAAAGGCACGGTGTTAAGGTGCGTCTACACGGGACGCTATTGACGCGGGACGCCCACGCTTTTCTTAACGCGCGCTTCGTTCCGACGTTTTTTCATGACGCCCTGTGTAGTTCCACGGGCGACACAATAATCCCCCGCCACAACAACGCGCGTTAATAGCGCGCGCTTTCCCGCGTCTTCATACCGCCCCGTGTGGATGGACGAAACGGCAACAAACTCGACGTGCGCTGACCTCATTTCCCTGTCAACGCGAAGCGCCGGTAGATTGAATCCAGTCTATTTTCTGGCGCTTTGACGCCGCAGTAGTGCTACGAGATTGGTCAGTACGGATCACGTGAACAAAACATGGCGCCTCAACGAAGCCTTCGCTTCGGCAGTTTCGGCGGTGGCAATCGGCAGGGAGTCTGAACGATTGACAAAACTAGAGGGGTGAATGAAGCCGTATTTCGCTATAAATTGATTAATTAAACTTAGGCCGACACTCGGTACAATTTGTAGAAGGAAATATAGCCGATTTGGCGCTATTTCAGGTGGCCGAAAGGAGTGCCTCTGAACGAAAGCAACAAAAGTGCGGGCAGGTAGTGGCTACGGTCAAGGCCGACGGCTCGCTACGGTAAACGAATTTGATAGGTTTTTAGCGATGGTATGGGTCAAATAGTTGGCTACAAATCTTCCAATGAAATAATCACTTTTAAACAAATTATATTGGATTAAATGACGAAACATTGGGTATGGTTAAAGGGTATGTGTGTTTTTTTTTTCTGTTCTATTTTTTTTTTTTACCGTAGTCTCCATACAACAAATAATGTGCGTGGAGGGAAGAGGGGGCAGCAGGGTAAAGGAATATCCGAAAAGCAGTGGAGTATTAGGACTAATTTTTCCAAGGAATTTTGCGCCACTCAACTCTTGTGGTTGGTAGGGGTATAGTTACTTGATCTCCTGCCTAAAAGGCCGAAGTCGGAACTATAACAGAATAAATGGGGATAAAATGAGAGGGCGTAAGAAAAACACGGTATTTTCTTTATCCAGTCAAAAATTCATCATTGTAGTGTTTAGGCCCGTCTTTAAATTTTGCTTGTCATTTTCGGCTAATCTAGGATTCAACTGGCAAAGGATGTTTTGAGGTTGTCTACTTTTTTTACAGATTTTCTTATGATTAAAAGCAAACTTGTCGCATTGTTTAGTTTTTTTTTCTGGTTTCTTTATAACTGCCTCATATTTAAAATTTAAACAAGAGACAGTTCAATCTGAGGTTACAGCAATTCACAAATTTTAATTTTTTCTTATCTAACCCAGCAATGCTTGCTGTATTTAATCCGTTTTTAATTTGTATTTTAGGTTTGTGGTATACGTATTGCACAAATAAACTTTCGTCCACATTCACTAAATTTCCGTCATAAATTCTTCAAGTAAAAAAAAAAAAGAAAACCTTCTCTAGTTTATTCCACGTATTTTATATTCCACATTTTATTTTTTAAGCTGTATTTATTCATTCTTCGTTGTATTCGTTTGGCTTATCTTTGTCCGTTTACCAATCTCACTGCAGCACGATCTATTCGACAATCACTACGCGCTTTTAGCGCCGGCAATCAACCGTCGGCTCGGCAAGTGAAGACGTAGCTCCTACGTTTTGGCCACGTGCCCCCCAAATCTCTATTTCTGGCTGCAAAGGTGGTGCGCTTCAAAACGCGAGATGCCAGAGCAAATACACGAGGCGTCACAGAGCGCGCGGACAGAAATATGCGGCGTCATTCGTCAAAAGCGCTCCGTGTAGACGCGCCTTTATGTCACACCGAACCCAGATTACGTTACCTGAATGATAGCGTAAACGCAGAATTTCCGCGACGGAGTTAGGCCTAAACACTCTCTCTGAACAGAAGTAAGATTCAGAAAATGAATTATATCTTTGTTATAGCCCCCCCCCCCCTTTTTTTTTTTTTAATTCGACGTGTACACGTCGAATTAATACGGTTGTGGCCAAAAAACGGGGATAGCCGTTTTACGTCAGCGACATCTCCTCAAAAACCAAACACATTTGTTCAATTCTGATCCGACGAAATTCAGGTATGCGGGTGGGTTACTTGCAGTGCGCCAGTACACAAGGTATTATGCTCCAGCTAATTTAGTTAATGCGGTTTTAGTTCGCTAACCTCTAAAAAGGTCTCCGAGCGAAACACCGTCGTCAAAGAGTACACGACCGGTGGATGACGTCAGCTCTTCCTCAGCGTAAAGGTGTGTGCTCAACGCCGATCATACGAAAAATTGCGGCGTCTAACTGCGCATTTCGGCAAGTCAGCTCTTCAACATTGCGGTCGGTTAGAGGCTATCGTGTACGTCGAGATGGCTCCTCTCTTATGGGGCAGAACAACACAAAGTGAGTCATCACTTACCTTTGCGGTGATCTGGATGGTACACCGAGTTTCTATGATTGAATCTAGACGGTACAATGAATGCGATGCTTCGATAAGACTTTCGCTGTTAATTACTGCCCCATTCTCGCTGCTTTTCGGGTGCGATATATTACAGTATTTTATTACCCGTATTTGTGGTGTTGTTTCCTATTGAACGAGTGAGCAAAGTGAATGATGTTATGTTTTCACAGTGGCGGACTGGCCAGAGGGTGGGAAGGGCGGGATATTCCTAATGGCCTCTGACTTTCAGATTTTTGAAAATCCGTAACAGGAAGATTCACGTAAGTTTTATTGGTTCAACATTAGTTTTAACCACAGATTTAAAATTACAAATAATAATAATAAAGATAATTATAAAACGCTAGTAAAACAAGTACTTTGTATTGAGTAGCCTAACAAAAATTGGCCACATGAAATTGCAGTGTTATATTCAATGTGGACTTTGTCACAATTTTCGTGTGAATATTTTAACTTTTGTTAATACACCTAAAAATTGTAAATAAATTTAAAGTAGTCAACCTCACGTACCCTCAGCGCAATATGATTTCTCCTGGGGGGCGGCCCCCGGGGGGGGGAAATTACCTGCTGAATTTATGAAATATGGTGTTCGAAGATTTAAAAAATGTAAAAGTCTGATAAATAAGAACGGGTACGGGAAACTGTAAAACAACGAAGCTTTCAGTTTGTTTTTTTGTAAAAAAACCAATATCAGCGTCCGATGAAAACTTATTTGGCCAGTGATTGCATCGTCACACACAAGATTCTGGCTCATTTGCCATATCGTAGTAGTAAACGTTACGAGACAATTTTATTTAATATAATGTGCAATATAGTAGATATTCTTCAGTACACCATGCATTTAGATTTTTTAATAGTGTCCTGTTGGTGTATATGCCGTTCCAACTTTATACGTCAATTAGAGATGTTTTTCACTCCACCATACGACACGTCGAATTACTAATGCAGTGTTAGTGCATCTTGTTTCATCAAATTAATATTAACAGACCACGGGCGTTTAATAGGCGGGTTATGGTATTTGTAACTTTTCTCTACGGCACCGAGTAAACAGAAAATCACAAGTTGAACCCCCTGCAATTCTTTAAACGTGATCCACTTATAATTCTCACTTGTACTCGACACGTCTAAGGACCCTGCACAGAACCCCCAAGAAGGCAGGGGCAACGTTTAGCCCCCCCCCCTCGCACTTGGCTGCCAGTGGTCGTCGTGGTCAATGGGTAAGGTGTCCTGAAGGCAAGCATGATCGTCTCAGTGGTAGAGGGCCCGAGTTCGAGTCCGGCCTCAGCTGCCACTGCCACTGCCATTGTCGGGAAGAGCAGAGTCCTGTGATGTCTCGTGCTCATGTCGATTGTGGCATGTAAAAGAGCCTAGGAATTTTCAATTGGATCTACCTAGCAAAATTGTCCGTCTCTCCTTCTGGCGCCATGGCCAAGGCTGGGAGCGCGCCAAGAGCTAAAAGTGGTGATCGCAGCCACGTCCGTTTTCCCTCGAATATTTTCGATCACATGGTGAAAATGAACATGGAGCAAAATTTGTTGTCCTGTGGTTGGCTGCAGGCCGTCCAGGATCCCAGTGGGCGCAACGGCCATGTGTGCGGTGCTACATATACTGTACGCATTCTCAATGGCGGCAACGACCTAGCCTTAGTGAAAGGGCACAGTCAATTTTTTTTCTGAGTTCCCTTCATTCCTGCCCCTTTCTTAGTCACTTTGGCCCATCTTTAGGTCTTTTTAACCTGCCGCACTAGCAAATGTCGGCTTAAAAAAGCCATTTTTTTTTTTTTTTTTTTTTACAAAGAGGGCATTCTACGAAAGAGCAGGGACAATGCCACTCCCTCCAGTGTACGCCACTGCTCGTAAGCCTATCCAACTACCAGCATTAAAGATGCTAATAATTCAATCTAAGACCGCAATTGCATTTGAACTCGGCTCGAACAGCAGTTCAAATCGTTTTTAAGCACAGTAAAATCATTTGCTACCTTGAACAAACCACGGAGGAAGCCACAGTTTCAAGAGTCCTAGACACTCCTCTACTACCCAGAAAAAACATGGCAACTTATAGGAACAGTTGCATAACTTGGTTTAAAATTACTGCCACATTCCTATATTCCATTTAATAGGGACAATTCCTTTGGCAAATTTTGCCTTGCAACAGATGAGATGCCGTCTTTTCTTGTGTTATTTTATGGTGCATTGTTGCGAGTGATCAGCTCCATTTTTTTTTTTTATAGTTCAGTACTTTAAAGAAAACCAACTCATAATTTTATTTCATCTTTTCCATGCTGCATACTCGCATACTTCGTTTTTAATAACACTTTTTTTTTTACTATTTTGTTAAGGTATGGTGCTGCGGTTGCCGATTAAAAAATATCATCAACATTGGCGGTAGGCCTAAATTACCATAACACATTATCTGTCTAGAATGAACAGTGGTGAGTCATGGAATGTTGGTGGGCAACACACTAACGTGCATATCAAAGTAAGCCAACAAGAAGGCTGCATCAATGTGCAAAGTACAACCACCATTTTCAGCCAGATAAAACCTGGCTAGTTACTAGTTAGTGGACAAGAACAAGAACAGATCAAACCAACACTTAACGTAGAACCGAGGGGGGGGGGGGGGGTGGCACACCAGTATGTATCGATACTGCCAAAGGGAGTGGGGCTGATTTTAACAGCTTGGCCTGACCCATTGTTGGAGTTACGTAACCTTAACCGTTCTGAGGATAGAAATGTACAGTAAACTTCCTATTACGGTGAATTATCTAGCGAAGCAAACGTCACGGAGTCACTCCCCACTAAAAAATAGCTTTATAATCAAAATCCTGAATATCCACCCTTAACGTCCTTTTCTGCTTAAAAATTAACTGAATGCTTCAAACGTTTAACAACGCCAACTTTTTTTGCAACTCCCATGTATTTGCGCAGCCGATTTCCAGAAGTTTGCTCCCCACTGAAAGTTGCCTTGACGATTTAATTATTCTGTGCTGGCCGAAAATGACTGCTTTTGCTGCCGCTTCAGCATGCATCACCTTCAATCCTGTAGTTATGCAGGTTGGTGCAGTAAGATATTAGTTTTGACTATGTTGGATTTTGAAGGGCGACGATCAAATAAACTAAATTTATGAACATAGTACAACGTCAATAATCAGAACCCAAATTATCCAAACATCTCAATTATCGGAACTCCCATTCTTGGAAAATACTAAATACTCAGAAATGTGCTCTTTCTTAACCCTTTGACTGCTGAATTAATTTTTTATCTCCAAAAAGTAGGGGTAACCTGGACGGGACTCGAACTAGCAACTTGAAGGAGCTCTTTAACTTCAGGCACACGCCTCTACCAACTCGGCCACGGTCGTCTCTAGAGTCGGCTTGTTAAGAGAACCTAGTATTGTTGTCGTTTCTCCATTGTTGGCCATCTCGTGCATACTTTGGAATCTGTTTTTAACTTTTTAGGACTCCATGCTGTGCTTGTGTTTTTGGCGAGTATACTCGTCCTCAGCACTTTAAGGATTGAAAATACCATTACAACGAATACTGTGAAACGAACTATCAAACTTTCCGGACATATTTCCGACCAACTTTCGCTCACTTTTAGCTGGACGAAAATATGTGCAGAAAATTTACTCTTCCTTAGATAAAGATTAAGATGCTGAAAAGGGTGAAGTTGCATCTGTCACCTAGTCCATGGAAACGACGAAGTTTGAAATGTTTTATACTCTTCCTCAGCAATTGACGACATGGAGATAACGGCGATGCTCTTTTGTTGGCCTAGGAAGCATGTTGGCAACGCGACTATGTCTCCAAGTGTAGCTTGAATGCAGTATTTCAGTGGCGTTCGAGGTAGGCGAGTCGGCTTGGTTTGTTGTGTTCGGTTATAATGATGGCAGTGTGTTCAAAATCTGGCAGCTGGCCTTCATCTAAGTGGTGTACAGCTAATCCGTTGTGGTGTCGAATTGGGGTATTGCATCATGGTGTTGTTGGAGCCATTTCATAAGCAGCTGAGAGGATTCTCCAATTTAGTTGGCACTGTGCTTTGCGCACTTGATTGTTTATACCATCGAGGCATTCTACATCCCAGTAAACCTACACCGGGGGACATAAAATCGTGTTGCCAACGTGCTTCCTGGCTCCACCAATAGAGCACCACCATTATCCACCACATGCCAAGAAGCACAGCAGCAGCTACGAAAGTTTCAAACTTTGACGGAGGAAGAATTGTGGCTACAACAGCAATCAATATTTACAAAGAAAAGCAGTAGCTCAAACATCAGTCATGTAGAATCACAAACAGTTCCAATTCATTTGCAGAGAACGTGTTGGGGCTGTACACGACGTTTTGTCAATTTAGAAGGAATATGATTTTTGCATTACTAGCTAAATAAACAATCTGGGAAGTATCACAGCAATGAAAACTAAACCAAATTTATAAACTAATTTCAAACGGTAACACTAACACTAACGCCGACTTACATGCCTTCAAGGAAGGTGGCTACTACTGTCCCTACCACGATATAGTTGCACACATTATAAGAAATAAACCGCCACAACAACGATCTTCTTACAGTACCCTAATGGAGTAAGTACATCATAGGAGTGCCCGACCGTGCGACCTGACTTTGGCTGTTGCTGGCTGTTTCAACCAGAGTCCCGGTGGACTCGAGCACAGCTTCCCGCTGCTTTGCAGGTTACGTAAGGAAAAAAGGAGACCTTTCCTTTTATACAGACAAGGAGGATTCTGCTGGTACATCAGCGGACATGGAGACGACCACCGAGCATGTATGCCTAACTTACCCACAGGGCAAGAAAACAAGTGTGGTGTTAACGACGTCTCACGTCACTCTCCAACAGGTTCGCGCTTCTGTGTCTCTCAAGACAATCGAGAAGACCTCATGCCTTAAGGGTACTAATTCGTAATAGTTATTCGAAATATAAACGCGCGGCTCAATTTAAATTCTAATCATTCCATCATCTTCTCTGTTGAGTTGGCATTTAGAAAAAAGCTTTGTATAAGTTTTTGAGAAATAATACTTCAGAAGTATACCACAAACCTCCAGAAAACTACTGGACATTTTTACCAAGTTTTAAAAAGAACTTCCAAGTGAGATACTTTAAACACAAAATAAACATTTAACAAATTAACACAGCAAACATTTTTTTGCTCGTAGGGTCGTGAATGTTTGGAATGATCTCCCCCTCCGTGTTGTTTCGGCCCCTTCTGCGCCTTCTTTTACACATCTGCTGGATGGTTTTGATTTTAAGCGCTTCCTGAAGCGCCCACTGTAAACTACCATACTGCTTACAGGCTGAAGCGCGAAGCATGATTACTTTTTTTTTTTTTTTCTCAGGAGCGGTGTAAGAGGACTTCCCTACCGCCTTCCTTAACTGTTACCCCAGCTAAGTTTCTTATTATACTATTATTATTATATTTAATCCTTGAGACTTTATAGAACAAGTATGCATTAAAATAACCCACTCAAAACGCGCTTATTTTCACAAAGTCAAGATCTCACACTACATATCTTCGCAAATTTTCGACGATCTGCGTCCCTGGAGATGGAAATTCACAGGCGATCGTCTTTTTCAGGCCAGTCAACTTGAACTTAAAACATCGTACATAAGCGTGTTTTCAGTGATTTCTTCAACGTAAGATAAATTTTCACACTAAGTGGTGTGACGTTTTCAAACAATTTAAACTAGTGTTTACATAACGATAATGAAGTTCTTGAATTCACTAAAGAAGTTACCTAATTCAATGCTTTGAATCCGG
>JAHWFP010060225.1:2312-15558 GCA_023313725.1 Lithobius niger | reverse complement strand
CTATGAAATTGTGGAATCATCTGTTGCCCAGGAACAGCTCGTATTCTTGACCTAACCTACCACAAAATAATCGATTTTGGATTAACCAAACGAATTTCTACCCAAAGTGTACAACTTTTTTTTATTTTTTAGTTGATCACAAATTCATATTGTGAAATTTCCTCTATACAAAATGCTATAACGAAAAGAAAATGTGTAGCAAGCTTTAATGACGGATACCAGGTATCACAGCAATAAAAAGTTCCATACACACATACTCTGGAAAGCCCTCTTTTCCAAGTTACAGACCATCAGTTATACATGCATCACGCAAGTGTTGTCCGTAGGAGTCGGACATCACCACTGCTGTAAGTCCAAGTCACCTGATACGGTGCCTATGTTTTCCAGCAAAGCCAATAATATTATTGTTGATTTGTCAATATCTTATGAAGTACAGCAACTGTTTGCATGGTTATGTTAGGGCCACTACATCTTTATGGCACATGAACAGGAAAGCTTAAACTACCGAGCATGAACAGCTGCCGAGATCTGCCTTCTATTATTCGGAATGTCGTTAATATCTTTATCTTCATAAGCCATCAGCAAAATTCACACACTAGAAATAACGCAGCACAGTGTATGATTTTCGCTGATGGCTTATTTACAATTTATCTATATATTATTTACAGCGATTATTTACAACGATTTATGTCTATCGTTTCTTTATCTTATGTTTATTTATCACGATATTCTTGTGAAGTTTGGCATTTGACTTTTGATGCGTTAAAATTTTTGACGTATCGTTGTTACGAACTTTGTAGATTAGGGTCATTGACGACAACCAACAAAGCTTCGTGATACGAATACATTGTCACGGAACCAACCAGAATTACAATTTGTCCACCTATGCAGCAATGCGGGGCAGCGCACACCTCATAGCTGTTGGATCACAGCGTGAATCTTTATATCACCTTTTACAATTCTCGGTAAAACGTATTTATTGCTTTCCTATTCCGAAGGAGCCAAGATGACCATCGGGTAGGAAGGGTTTAAAGCTTGTGGCACATTGCTCTGTTCCTTTCCGTTCCGATGACGAAGAGAGCCTCCAGGGCCACCGTAGTTAGCGACTGACTGCAACGGATGACACATTGCTTCCGTCGCTAACTACGGTGGCCCTGGAGGCACTCTTCGTCGTCGGAACAGAATGGAACGAAACGGAGTAGTGTGCCACAATGTTTATGCTTACCTGCCTCTTGCTTACGAAATTTGACGTCTAGAGCCTTACTGTTACAGCTGGTCCATGTTCCTCTGAGGTTTGACGCTTACATCCTTACACTTAACATTTAACGTTCCGTTTTTATTTAATAACTAGACGAAGGCCGTGCTACGCATGGGGCCGGTCATGAATTAAGTTTACAGACCCACTCCCCCCCCCTCCCTGCCCCACTCCCACTCCCCACTCCCAACTCCCCACTCCCATTCCCAACTCCCCACTCCCACTCCCATTTTCGCACACTGTAGCTTAGTTTGATTTAAAATTATACGCATTTAGCTGAAACATGGATTCTTTCAATTTACCATCAACAATCAACGGTTGGGACGATAGTTTTCAATCGCCAGGAATTGTTAGCCACCGCAGTAAAGACATTACACGTACACGAAAACAATGAGAAGCGATTAAAGTGATTGTTGTCCTTCCAGTTTTCCTTGAACTTTCCTTGAACTTTCCTTTTCCTTTTTTCAGCTCAGCCGGGATCCACAATTATGTAGATTTGATTACAGTTAGGAGAATTTGCATTTCTAATCAGCAAAATCAGCATTGTTTTAGTTGGACCGTGTTGGGTTCTAAGCAACTATTTCATCCAGACTAAAATAATCTTGAAATGACACCTTGCCTACATAGAAAGCTATGATTTGAGCCTATTTCCATGTTTTTAGGTGGTGTAATTTGATCTGTAGAGAGGACAGACCAAACGTGCATCCTGAGAAGAGTTCCGCATCAAAACGCCGCGGAAATAACGCCGCGCGACAATATACCGCAGTAGCTAAACGTGCCATTAAGTAAAAACTCCGTACGTGAAAAAAGCTGCGAACATTAAAGCCTAACACATTAACGCCGCACTGCAGTAACGCAGTTACCAAAGCCGAGACATTGTACTAAAAGCAACAATAAAATGAAAAAAATAAAAAAAGGAGAATCATCGGGGAGTCCACGGCAGGAGAGGGAGAGAAAAACGACAAAGTTGCGACAGTCAAACGTTTTGTAAATCTTCAATGTTTAATTTTAATTCTCTAATGATAATTAAATAATGAATTATTAATCAATAAATTTTTTTTCATTAAAAAAAAATCATGCATTTTTCATGCATTTTTCACATGCATGTTTTTCGTGTGATGACATTTTAACTTATAGTAGTATTCCCGCGCCGTTTTGACATGATACCCGAGGTGATACCTCTCAGAAGAACAAGAAAAGTTGTCTGCTTTTGTCTCTCTCTGGAAGTCTGACTTGACTAAACCGAATGTCAAAATCTTTGCTCTAACTGGCGGTCCTTCGTAGCGATGGTCGAGACTAGACTGGTTTTAATTTCGGTCAGACAATTGTCACGTATGATACGGAGGTAACATTGTAAACTCGGACCGTTCTAAGAACGAACGGGAGAAATTAAATCTGATAGACATCAGGGTCGGCAGGAAGAAAGCTGATGAGAAAAGGTGTAAACTAATTCAATTACCAAACGGGTTTCCCACATTCCCTCCTTAATGTGTGCTCCGGCAGTGTCGGATTGGCCAGTCCGGGAAACCGGGAAGACCCTAAGTATGGGAGGTCCTTGTTAAAAGTTTTTTTTTTTTTTAATTTGAAATTTATTCTTATGCAAATTTCATGCGAATAATTGCATCCGTAAGTTGCAGGAAAATTTATCTAATTCACGCTACTTTCTTTAAAAATCCCCAAGCTTACAGGGTGCCGTTTCACCTTTTTTACTCCTAGATGCAGTACCGTAGAATCTTCGAGCAATATAAAGAAAATAGCGGTAAATAAGAAATGGAACAACACTATTCGCAGCAGCGCTGCGATTTTCATAACTAAAACGAGATCAACTAGGTGACCCACATCAGCCTATTGGATGACGGCGAATATGGAACTTCGATTTTGTGTTTAGAACATGGGCAACGCTATCGAAATGGTGAACAGGCGCCTTTAATAACTTTCAAAATGGAGCCGGTTCATGTCCACAAGCAGTTGTTTCAGATGATGTCAAGAAATACTTAACCCTCACTTTTCCATTTTTTAAACCTTTGCTAAGACCCTAAAAACCCTTTTAAAACTTATAAAATCTCGCTTGCCTTGATGATAACGTCGAAATAAATAAAAACAGCCACTTTTAAAGGCACATAAATCCATCAGGTATGTCGTGCGACCCGTTGACAATAGCGTTTGTAACATTTACACAGGTTAGAGTTAATGCCACAAAATCATCTCGCACGAAAGAAAAATCAAGAAAATGACTGTGTTGGCAACATTTACATACGTTGAACTGATGTAGCAAAACTGAGTCATACAGGAAAGCCAACAGGGATGCATGTACCTTTAAGTCTTTCTTAAAGCCTGCCTCACCCCAACTGGCTTTAAGAAAGACTTAAAGGTACATGCAGTCTCCTGTAGGTGGCTTTGCCTCACCCCAACTAAGCCACCTACAGTAAAGGCCGTATCAGATCAGACCAAAAAAGGCAACTAAAAACAACCATTTACATAGAAACAAGCGCAAGTTTGCTAGGTGCTGCCATCTCTACAACAAGCGGCGAAATTTCAAATTAACTGAAGAGGGTTCCAAAATCTGCCAACCGATGACGCCACTTGAAAACCTTGTCGCGTTGGTATTTTTGTCGCCTATTAGCGGAGCGTTGTGGAAGGCAAAGCTGATACGGCCTTTACTGTAGGTGGCTTTGGGTGAGGCCATACCAATAGGGATGTTTTTAAAGTCAGCGGCTTGCGACTCGCTTGCAAGCGGAAACGCTGCCTGTTTGTTATTTCAATGGGAAAGCGTTCCCCGCGGCCAAGCGACTCGCAAGCCGCTGACTTTAAAAACATCCCTGTTACTCGTATGCTGCACCAATCTGCGATAGTTCCGGACAGCGCAGGTGAGGCATACAGCCTGGAATGTGGGAAGAAAGATGACGTCACTCAAAACGTGATTCAATACGTGATTTTCTCAAGCGATTGGGAGTTACAACATGCGTCGTATTCGTAAAGACGGCATTTTAAAAATCGTACCGCTTAAGCATTGACACCTTTTGACGTCAGATGCTGCTTAACATTAATTCCAGTGACTAAACTAACGATAAAAAAAAAAAAAATTCATAGTTGGAGGGTTTGGTGTTCCTTTAAGGGTCCAAAAAAATATGACAATGCTGTTATTTATAAAGCAATAAAAGCTTTCTAATTTAGATACTGGAACTAAAATTATCCACGCAAGGCATATTATCGACTGCACTAAAACAGAACAAATAAAAAAAAAAAGGAAAAAAAAAACACCTGGTTACGCAAGTCATTGACCTCGGTGGAGCAAAACGATTCTTCCGAAATGGGCTAATCGCCGTCTGTCCCAGTCTGCACTCAGAACTGAATAAAAACATGAAAATCCCTCATTTTATCTCCCGAATAATGTTTAGCCATGTCTGTCTTCATGGCGATAGTCTGTGTATTCAAGGTAGGATAAACTCACGTACTCGCAAGCCACTTGCATGATACAGTCAGCCTGGTAGGAGGTGTAACACTGTAGTCCATTTCAATCGATTTACACTAAAGGAAACTGAAGGATTATGTCATAATGGCTTAATGAATTATAATGAGGTATAGTTTCCACCCTTTTGAACATGGGGTGTTGCTAATGTTGCGTGAGTCGTTGAATGTATGGAATTCGCTTCGCGCGACTACCGTGAGTCAACCCACAGTGCAGGTTTCTGTCGTCAGCTTCGAGAGGAGGATCTAGAGCCATTTTTAAAGCGTCCCCTGTCTTTGATCACATATAGTTTACCTCCGTTCCTTTGACTTTTATGCCCTTATCCTCTACCTTATATTTTAATTAGGCTCGGTATCAGGGGTTCACAGCCCTCCGTTGTCCTACCATAGTACAGTGGCGCATCTAAGAATTTTGTTTGGAGGGGGGGCCCCCAATAATGTGTCTGTAACCTAAAGCATGTTTACAGAGTGCCGCTCTACCTGGAAAACCGGGAAACCGGGAAAATTCAAGGAATTTATCAAGTTTGGAAAATTCAGGGAAAAATCAGGGAATTTGAAAAATATTTACCGAAAATCACGGAATTTGAACATTTTCCGGAAAATCTTTCACCTATAAACAATAGGTAATTCGGTTTAATTCGTTACTTCTAAAACCATCACTTTATCTAAGTTGAAATTTCATTTCCTTTTTGTTTCATTTCTGATAAAGCGAAAACTCCTTAGGCTTAAGTAATGTGGGACGTATTGTATTAAGTGAGTTTTTAGCTTTAGTTTTTAGTTTTGTTCACATTGTGGCCTTTTCCTGCTCGTTACCAATACCAATTAGGGCAGTGCAATTTTTGATTTAGTAAAGCAATGCGATTTGGTTATTGCGATTTCAGTGAAATGTAAATTAATTTTTGTTAGTCCTGTGCGGCACCTTCCTTCCATCAGAAAAAAAAAATCAGGAGGGGGGAGACGAGGCTTAATGGCGCGTCGACAGCTTGGTCATTAGCGCCAACCTCAGTCACAGTGCAGTGGTCCGGGTTGCCACTGCACCACACATTACAGAGATATTATTCAAACCCCTAATCAGGGAAAAAATCAGGGAAAAGAGTTAGTAGTGATCTGGAAAACCTGGAAAAATCAGGAAATTTCTTCATGAGCTTTTGAACGCCACCATGTTTTAACAATGTCGGCGATTTTTTTAAATGTTTTTAAGAAGATTATTCTGATAACTTTTCTTAATGGTAGCAAATTCCGCACAGCTTTATTCAACTTCAATGCAAATAATTTTTCTCATGTTGAGAGGGGGAAGGGAATGGAGGAGAGGAAACAATGGATCGGAGAACGAATTTGGGTTGTTGAGATCGTTGTAATGTAAACCAACGTTATCCTTCTTGACACGAAAAAGAAGGACTTTTGAGAAAAAAATCGAAGTGCTTGCAATTGCTCAGTTATACTGTTAATCTCGGGTCTTGGGAGGGGCAAGTACCACCTTTTGTCCCCCTCTGAGTGCGCCATTTGGCCATAGTAACTGTGGTGAAATTCTGAAAGTGGTTGCACCGTTTGCAGTACCACTACGGTTTAGTCGCTCGTGTTTCACCGAATTAAGTTTCTTCAATCAAATTTTTTAGCTTACAACACGCTCACTCAATCAGCGCATCCTGTGACTCAAATCACGGAACGCGCCGCTTTAAAAATTTGCCCGCTCAAGCATTGTTGCATGAAACAATTTTTCGCTTGCTAATAATGTTACTCCCGTGCTGAAGTCCGTTCTAAGCACAGCTGATGTAGGATGCACCGTTTTAAAAATTTTGTCGTCAGGTTTATCTTTTTAAGTTTCTATGTCATTTTTTGTTGTCTGGGAGGGGCATAAAGTAAATCGCCCACAATGCCTCATTAGTGTTTTATTATTTATTTATTTACAGTCTACGAGAGCACTAGGGAACAACATCTTCCATCCCCTCTACACTACCTTAAATCATTCTATCATTAAACCTAAACAAATCGTATCTCACACTTCCGTACATCCATGTGCCAACTGTGCCAAGTGTTTTGTTTTCATTTCCAGTTTGCGGACCGCGTTTCAAACCTCGTGCACCGCAAGTTTAAAGTGATTGTTAAAGCGATTGTTGAAGTAATTAAAAGTGGTGTTGAATCCTATTATCTTATTATGTAGATGGGGTTGGCGTGAAATGGATGTTTGCGGTACTGGAGATGTCTGGGGAGAAGAATAACTACACTCGTAACTACACGACCCGTTTTAATTGAATGTTGGATTAAAAAAAGTAAAACTTGATCAGACAGTTGTGATCTATCTTAAAGTTGATGTAATGTACTAATCTGACATATAATAGTTTTTTAGTTATTAATTTTGTGGTTTTATCGTGATCAATTTGTTTTAGTGACGCTAAATAGCTTCGATCCCCGTGATGCTTTGCGCTTCCTGTTACTTGACGACAGTACACTTTGGTGGTAAATCATTGACCGCAGGTTCTAGTTTCAGCCAAATGTTTAGCGTTGTCAGAGAAAGCGTGAAACTATCTATTTATTCTACCCCGGGTAGGTGTAGTAAATCTTATTTGGCGCATTGCTTTTGTTATTGTAGGATAGGTTTAAGCAGGAGCGTATAAAATGTATATATTTTTGCGGGACATGTGAGTATCCATGCTGCAACTATCATTCATACACCATCCCTTGTCATATGGCAATCTGGGAAGGAAGCTTCCGGTTTCGTTTCCTGCCTACAGGGCATTTTATTTAAAATTGCCAAAATATTATTTTAGCAAAGCAATGCTACAACGCGAAAATATTACGACACGTCGTGCGTGAACGGGTGTTGCGCCGGGAGGCGAGACGCATGATTTCCACCCCAGTCGGCCTTGGCATAAAGAAACCAGTTGACAGTATTGTAAAATTACCCAAATGCTCAATGCAGGTAACACCATGTGACTACCCATCAAAGTTAAATAATTCAATATTTTGGAATAACCTTAGACTGGAGCAGTTACGTTTCTTCAGTTATTTGTAGACTGAGAGCACTCTTGTGTAAAAATTATCGTAGAAAGGATGTTCCACTTAAAACGCTTAAATTGTTTTATTTTGCCATGGGACAGTAATACCTGCAATACTCTATTATGTGATGGGGTGAAACGTACAGTTGGCGGTACACATGATTGGTTCGACGACGCAATGGGGATGATGCCGGGACGACATAAACTGACATCCCTCACGCACGACAGAAGGCCACAATAGCTCATGAGAGACACATGGCGGAGTGTGGTATAGTCCCTAGAGCCAGTCGCAGCTCCTCCTTGAAGGCCGCAGCACAGACAGCCCGTGTCACTTATACAAAAGTGTGCAACCATCTCATCCTCACCACACAAGCAAGCCGGCGACCCAGACCAAACCAACCTGAAGGCATACGCGCACAAGTGCGAGTGGCCAGTTCTGAGTCTGGATACCAGCCCTGCAGCACTGCTTGACAGCTTCCCAAGAAGCCTAGGACATGCCATGATGGGGTGAATGGCAATGAGAGCACGCCATTTCACTCCCATTTCCCATTCCGGGTCCCAGCGACTCCGTGACCAGGCACAAAAACTGGTGAATGTCCCAGGGGAACACATGCACAAAAACAGGGTGAGCCTGATCGTCGTATGCCTGTCTGGCCTGCGGATCAGAGAATCATTCCCATACCTACCACAATGTCCCGGGATCCAGGACCTAGAGACATGCCTGCTATTGGCCCTGAAAAAGCTTTCACTCTATGTCCAAAACAAGCAACTGCCTAACAGTCAGCAGCCGAATCACTTTCCAAAGGAAATGAACACCAGCGTTCGAGTCCGACCAAATGGTGAAGTGTTGCAGGGATAAATCCAGAGCAACATCCAGTGCCACAGAAATGGCTACCAGGTCACCCACAAACATTGAAGACACAGTAGGGAGGAAGCGACGCATACTAAGCTTCAAACTTGAAACCACAATCCCGACACCTCCCTCGCAGCTATCATGGAAGAAGGATACATCACAGAAGTTGTTCACAGCTAGCGGGTGAGGCGAAGAGCAGAAAACATCGTCTGCACTTGGACACCACATCCAAAAACACCGTGTGGGCACCCAGAAAGGATCCCAAAACCTGCCAAGATGAGGTCCCAAAAGATGGGACATACCAAGAACTGCAGAGCCTAAACCAGCACGTTGTAGCGGGCTCACCAAACGGTAGTCCAACAGAACTCTGCCAACTGGATTATTTGTTCCACGGCTCAAATTGCTCAGACAGAGCGACACAAGGAGCTCAGCCACACGTAGATGCATGGGCAACTCACCTGCTTCAACATGCAGAGTTGAGATCAGAGTGGTTGGCAAACATCCAGTAACAACTCGGAGACAGTGACTTACAGACGCCTGTATGCCATCCACTGCCTGCCAAGAACCCACTAGAAAAGGAAGGTGAAAATCAATGCAAGGCCGAACATACGCTCAATAAAAGGAGGAAACCACCTTTCGCTTGGCTGTCAACTGGCCATGTGATAACATCTTCATAGTTCGCAGCATATCGCGTTTCACAGCACAGACATATCGCTCGACCTGCTCAATTGAGAATCAAGCACAACACCAAGGTATCTAACCTCTTTGATTAGGCAACCACAGACTCGCCCACTCGATAGGAAGTAGTAAGTGGTGAATCACGAGCAAAAACAATGGCCTGTTGAGTTTTCAAGTTCAAAAATGATACAAATGGCATTGGGTGTAGTGTGTGTGTACGGACCTTGGCAAATTCTTTTAGTACTGGTCTAACGACTTATGTAAGGGCTAAGTTTGGTGACTGTTTGGCACTGGGGATGAGACGGAGTGTGTAACCTGGTTTGTGTGTCCTTGTTTGGGAGAAAATGATCGAGGGGGGGGGGCGTGGTAAGTTTTTTATAGACTTGCAAAACTTCGTCTCTGCCTTTTGTTTTCAACTAAAGTAGCGAGTAACCTCTTAATAAACGATACTGAAACTGTGAGAGGGCTAAAAGATTGGCTACCGTAAATGGGTGGTATTGCAAGATCCTTGAGAATTTTAGTGTGCAATTCTTTATTATGGTGTAGCACTGTAGTCTTAGCCTTATCAAATTTTGTGATAACAATGTTAGCGTTGCTTTTTTTTTTAGTTTTCTAAAGGTTTCTGCTGCATTACCTTACATATTGGGGGGTAATGCTATTTTAGATTTTAAATTTTATATCCCGTCCTCAATTCTCACCTGAGCTAGCAGGCGAGAAGTCAGGTCCTCCATGGTAGTTTTTAAGGTTTCGTGGTACGAGCGCACCTGTTACTAGCGCATATGCAAATTTCGCATGTTCAAGCGCACGCAACCATAAAGCCCTAATCAGACTGGCTGCTCATGGGCTGCACGGTGACGCAGTATGGTGTAAAAAAGACTTCAATATTGGTCCTAAAACGCAACAGCAACCATACGATTGCACCATATTGACCTTGTTGGCACGTAGTTGCGCATCACTTCGCACAAAATTTTCTTCTGTCTGGAGATGGCTTAAGCCCTAACCAGACTGGCTGCTCGCGGCTGCACGCCGACGTAGTATGGTGTAAAAAAGACTTCAATATTGGTCCTTAACGCAACACCAACCACACGATTGCTACAATGTTGACCTTTTAGGCACGTAGTTACGCATAGCTTCGCACGAAATTTTGTCCTGTCTGGAGAGGCCTTTAAAGAACCGTGCATCGGTCGCTCAGGACCGCCCACATGCCAAAAACTCCAACGCGTGAAGTCTTTGTCTATACTTCGTGTCTGTCATTGCTAAGTCGTGTTAATAACCAGCTGAAACCTGTTCAGTACTTTCGCTGCAGAATTACGTTTACGAATGTATAAAAAATACACTATACTAAATTGTATGATACTTAATTTTAGAGTACAAAGTTTGTATTTTAACTTGCGAATTTTTTTTTTAATACGCGGTTGTTAAAGTTATTTTGATGAAAAATATAAAAAATATTGCTGATAATCTGTTAAACAAGGTACGTTTTTATTTACCGCATATGTATGAAACACCGACTTGGGGGGGGGGGCGGGGGCACGCTACTATATACATCGAGATTTCTGTAAGCGTAAAGCGCATGACGGAAGCAATCGTGAAACCTTGGGCGAATGATGATGAGCTTTGGATGAATCATTCGTCCAAGGTGAAATCCCGGGTGTGGGATCATTCTGCCTGTTACCTAGCGGCTTATTCTGCCTGTGCGCTAGAAACACGGTGCGCTCGTAACAAGACACCGTTTTTAAGCTGCCTTGGGTCCATTTTAGTGTTCTGTACGGCCGTACCGACTGAGAAGACTATTGCAACGACTTAGTCCGTCTGTCCGTCGCTTTTTTCAACTTCGCAACGGTACCAGACAGAGACGACCACGGTTTACAGTTAGATTCAGTGTCAAACGTTAGTTAAATAACATGGCAAATTAAAACATCGTTACTACCTTATAGCTAATAGACTTCTTCGACGTAACTAAATTAAATAATAACATTTCTCCGTCGAATTGAAATCCAAAGGATAACACACAGCCGTAAAAACAAAAGCATTTTAGCATCGTTTAATATAGTCTCGTCGCATTGTTGCATGAATAGGCTTACCGTCGAACCAAATTCCCCATTAGGCCTATCTGCTACTTACGCAATTAAAACTGCAGTTAAATAATTATGCCTAAAAAACGAAAATTAGGCCTAAAATCATGTTACCACGGCAACGTCAAGTTGCTTCGAGTCGCTGCTAGCTTTATCAACAGCGTCTCTCCCGTCACGTCCCTACTACCACTGATCTATATGGGCTACGTTGCACGTTACGTTTTAACACTGTAACTGCGTACCCGGAGTAGTGGTCGACCGAAACCGATTTTTTTCCCTTTCGGCCGAACCCGAAACCCTACCGAAACTGGTGATTTGGTTTCGGCCGAAACCGTAACCACAACCGAAACCAGTAATTCGGTTTCGAAACCGGAATCAAAACGTAACCTGAATAATATTAGTATTAATAATTAGACAAAAAGCAAGGATAAAATCGTTGAATTATGAGTGTGTGATGGTTTTTCATAGACAGTCTAGAATGGGAGGAGAGCCCAGTTTATCCATTTTCTGGCCCCACTGAGAAAATCCATGCACGCCCTTCCGCACCACAAAAAACATGTTTCAGAATTTAACAAAAACTGTCAATATTGCAAAAAGACTTCAGGAACTTTCGTTTGTATTTTTCTTTTCTTTTTGATCATCAGCCTTTTTTTTTTTTAATTTTAAAACCGTTAAATAGTGTTAAAACCATAACCAGAAAGGGATTCATTCGATAAGTAAAAGCTTTGCTTGAAAACATAAATTAAGAGAAACGAAAGCATAAATTCCTTCCATTGCAACGATTCCATTACAATTATGATAAAATTCGGATAGAAAGAAAAATTGTATTTATTATTTCTTGACATGGCACGGCAGATGAAACCTGGATCTGTGATGGGGCCCCGTGGAGGCAGCAGTGGTTTAAGCTTCACCGAACTGCAGCATATGATTCAGCCGAAACCGAAACCATACCGAAACCAGTTCGTGGGTTTCGGCCGAAACCGAAACTGAACTATAACTTCATGGCCGAAACAAGAACCGAAACCGAAACCAAAAATTTGCTGGTTTTGGTGCCGAAACTGAAACCGAAACCAAAATTCGGTCGACCCCTAACCCGGAGGCGTACCGTGTTGCAAAAATGAATAGGCTTACTATACAATCCAAATCTCCGTTAGCTGCTACTTACGAAATTAAGGTTGTAGGTAAAGATTAGGTGTAAAAGCCGACAATTTCGCCTAAAATGTAAAATAAGCTTAAAAGATTACACATTTTTAACCTGCAATTCTTACTGGTTACTGCTTTTATATAATAGAGATAGCTGTTGCAATGCGTAATAGAGGTGTGCGCCTCACCATTGGTAGTGGCAGAACTGTACAAAAGACCGGATGCGACTAGGTAGTCGCTTTAGCCGCTTGCTATGTATTATTTTTATTCCTGTGCTTTGTGCTTTTACGTTTTTATGGATTTTAAAGTGTTTTACCAGAGTTTGGCTTCTCCGCTGTATCTTTTATTGCTTGGTGACGAAGCGGGGATTGCTTCGCAACGTCGCAAATTCTCTATTTTATTTACACTTTACTGGTTTTCCATCTTTAATCGTTAATGTCATTAGTAGGTAAAACAGAGTCTAGACGAGAGGAAAGGGGAAGCTAGGTAACTGTCTAACTGCATTTACAACTTTGTACTGAATATGGAATTTTATAAATTTACTTTATGGCTAATATGGAATTTTATAAATTTTACTATATGTAACGACTAGGATATCCAGGCTAGCTACGCTGGCTGTTTAATAAAACAACCCTCCCCCCTTTCCATCTCCATGCTGCTGCACACGGTGCATCAGAATTTCCAGGCTAGCCATTATGCAGGCTGTTTCATAAAACAACCACCCCATCCCCATGTTGCAAACGGCGCATCACACACCACCCATGAGCTCCATTATTTT
>JAHWFP010060195.1:0-13349 GCA_023313725.1 Lithobius niger | reverse complement strand
AAGTTGGCGAATATTTTGGTGTGTTGATATCACTTCTTTGAAGGGCCAAACCATTCGGAACTTGGCGGCTCCTTTCACCACTTTTGGTTTATGATATGATATCAGTCCTTTTTTTTGAAATTGTGTATTAGACTCAACTCCACTACCGTGCAGATGTGTAATAACGTGCCGCGTCAACACCAAATTGGTTTTCAACACTTTGCTACTACCTTTTGCCTAGAGGCCGAACCATTTTCAAGTTAGTCACATCTTTATAGTCTTTTGGTTTGGTTCTAATTTTGTTGTAATTTATTTTATTTAGTTAGTTTTGGTATGTTGATATCACTCCTTTGAAGGGCCGAACCACTCTCAAATTGGTAGCCTCTCTACCAGTTTTTGGCTTTGTTTATTTTGCCTTTTTTTTTACAGTTTGTTTATTTTTCGTGAATTGGATGTGAATACAATTTCTTTGTTACCCTTGTTTAGATTTATCGTGCTACACTAGAGCACCTCCTAAGAAACTTAAGCATTACATGTGAAGCTTGGTCGGGGTACCTACAGTTAGCCGGCTTCTTGGGTTTCTTGGAGTCAGCCGGTCTGTTTGTTTGTATTAGTCTGTAAGTAGTTTTTAGTTTATTTGTAAGTTTGTGAGCGAATGGCTTGGAGGCCTTATCAGCTCAATAAAATATCTATCTATCTAGCTACACTACTGTGTGTGTAGGCACGCACGTGAGTATACACATTGTCATTGTCCGAATTTGGGCCGTCCAATGAGAGACGATGCCGACAATACTAACAATGGTTATAACAATATTTTCATACTTACACGCCCTCCCACGCCTTCCCCGATACACCCCCACGCTCCAAACCCTAAAAGGTACGCAGTTCGTATCGTACTGCAGCCATTCGTCCAATTTCATAGCTTCCCGTTATTTCGGTATCGATCAATAATCACCCTATGGAAATTAACATGGGGGTGAGCGGCCTAGCTATAGCTAGCTAGTAACTAGTAACACATTTACAACGTTATTGAGGGTCAGATTTTGCATTGAAAGCAGCTTAGCTGGCATTCGTACACGAGTAATTTTTGTCAGGTGGGTCATTGCTCTCGATGTGCCCAACTAAGCTTCAGGATATTAGACACTGACGCTATGGTGTCGCGCTACAATGGTTTACAACCTCGACAATTGAATATTGATGTGATGTTTGTTGCCTAACTTGGCGCGACACACTAGCGTGTGTCTAGATAACTTGTGCATTTTTGAAATGTGACAGACACATGCTAGTGTGTCGCCACCAAGTAACATCAGATCGTCCGATTGTAGACATCCAATTGTTAAAAGATTGATTGTTGATAAAAAGGCGGCCTCACTAGCAGACATGTGTCTTAACTGCTAGCAACTAAAAGCATATTATAACATGATGAGGATAAATCTCAGTGCGACGGAAATATTTCAAATTGTGGAAAATGTAGGCGGAAGGGTCAGGGATAAAGAAAAACTAAAAGGTAAAGTATCAGTATATCCACCATTCATAGAGATGTTAAATCCTACAGACCTTTGCTTATGGCTGGCGTAAAAATAGGAAGACGTACGCAGCTGAACGTTTACACACGAATGCTTGGTGATCTAAACCTGGTCCTTTTGTTGGTTTGGGGATTGTAGGGGTCAGGAAAAATGCGTGGGATGGTTTTGAAATTCGCAACCAGGGAATTTAAATTTCGTTTCGTTTCCATGTTGCAACCAAAGGTTTCAAGTAACAATGTATTGTAAAAACCTGGACGGACTAAAAGCTAAACTGTAACGAAGGACAAAATAAGCGGGCATTTACGTTGCCGTGGATTGAGTAAGAATAAAGGGATGCACGTTAGATGATGGTTACGCAACAAAACGAACGCGTAAACGCGGTTTTGGTAATAACCAGAAATGCTTTGCGGTCTGAATTGAAGTAATTTGAGTTCTACACCAGGGAGTCATGCACTCAATACTAAACCTTAAACTTAAAACCTTACACCTAACAGATCTGATGTTTTCATAGTAACAGTGACCCTTCAGGGATTTCTGCATGACAAACTGTGAACGAAGAAACCAAACGACGAAGAATTCTTAATTTTGCTGATGTGACGGCTAATTATTTATAGACATAAACTTCCTCAAGAAAAAAGATAGAGAGCAATATAAGACCTTTTGTATTTTCACAGTCGTAAGTTACATGTGTCTATCAACTGTAAGCATCAAAGGCATATCTCATCATGTCGAGATTAAATCCTAATACTGCCGAAATCTTGAAAAAGTAAAGGGGAAGGTGCAGGGATAAACAAAACAACTGAAGGGGATGCGCTGATTGAGTGAGCAAAGCGAACGATATTAGCTTTTGTTATCCAGCCTTGTGCAAAAATGGGATTGAAGAAACTTAAGCATTACACGTGAAGCTTGGCCGTACAATACACTAACCCGTGTCAAACTGGCTCATCTAACGGCTAATTGGGCAATGGTAAATTTGATCAATGTGAAAATTTACAGACATCATAAAATTCCTCCAGAAAAATAGGTAGAGATGAAGATAAGACGGTGTAACCTTTTACACGTTCACAGTCCTATGAAAGTTATGATATCCACCCAAAACCAAAACTGGTAAGAGAAGCCGCCAAGTTTACAAAAAGGGTCGGCCTTTCAAAGTAGTGATATCATTCAACCAGGGAGAGACCGCCACGGGTAATCCTATTAGCCAAGTTAATTGCACAGAATAATACTTTGGACGTTAAATAAAAACTCAAAGATTGCTACCGGGAGTAGCAATGTTCTAGTTTTCATTTAACTTTCGAACTATTCGTCGAAGCGATTAGCTTGGCTAATTGAATTAACCTTGGCGGCCTTCCCTGGTTGAATAATATCACTACCTATAAAGGGTCGATCCTTTTTGGAAACTTGGCGGCTTTTTACACCAGTTTTGGTTAGATGCAGCGAGCTCTAAGTAATAACTTTTTCCCGTGTTAAATCCCATAAACTTATTGCTCATGCCTAGCGTAAAATTGGGAAGGCCTACGCTACGCAGCTGAACGTTCACACACGAAGGCATGGTGATCTGACCATGGTCCTTTTGTTGGTTTGGGGTTTGTTGGGAGTCATGAAAAATGCGTGGGCGGTTTTTGAAATTCGCCACCAGGGAATTTAAATTTAGTTTCTGTTCCATGTCGCAGCCAAAGATATCAAGCAACAATGGCTTGCATTGAAAAGCCTGGACGAACTAAAAGCTGAACTGCAACGAAGTAACCCTTTTTGGAAATTTCGCGGCTTTTTTTACACCAGTTTTTTGTTTTGGGTGGATATTTTTTACTCAGTCTTGCCACTGGTTATTTTTCACTACACTGGTTATTTTGTTGGTATAGCATGTACGGTACTTATAATTATTTGGTATATGCAACCGCTTGTGTACAAATTGTCTTGGGCTGAACCAGGAAAGATTACATCTATTTTATTTTACGGCTTTCTTGCATGGGTCCTATTTAACGCCTTTTTTTTTTCTGTCTTATTTTTACAGGCCGCCTCTTGAAAATCCATTGCCGTTAACGAGGTTTCTAATTTTTACCCTTGGAATGTGTATTCTTCATTCTTTTTTGATTGGTAAGTAGAACTTCTAAATTGCAGGATGGAATGTCGAGTTGGCTCGGTTAGCGGTAAATAAAATACAGATGGAAGCCTGTTTTCGTTGCCTTTTGGACTAAAAACCAACCGTTCACAACGTGCCTATAATGAGGCAAGGTATAGCCTAATGGTTAGCACGGCCGTCAAACGTGCAAGAGGACCTGGGTTCGATCCTAAACCTGGGTTCCACCTCAGCCACCCCTGGCATTTTCGGGAAAAGAATGGCCCTGTAATGCCTCCTGCTCATGTTGATTGTTGCATGTAAAAGAGCCTAGGAATTACCTAGCAAAATGTTCCCTATCGCCGTCTGCCGCTATGGCTTGGGCTAGGTGCGCATCAAACCTACAGCTCACAATCTGACTGAGGGGTAGGGATCGGGGAGTTCAATTCCCCAATCTGACATTTTAAGTCCAAAAGCCAATGGAAATACGTTTGTATCTGTATTTGTTTACGTATATTCTCGCTTACACTTTCATTCTGCCAACTTTTATTTTAACCCGGCTAAACTGGCTACATCTAAATGTTTGCTGGGACCGTTGGCCTTGCAATTACGGTTCTAATAAACTGATTCGAGAGATAGGAAATAATATATCATGACTGATTACAGGATAAATCCTAAGAGAAACTATAGGGCAAGCCTATGTCAGAACGGTTGGTTTTCTGACTGAAACTACGGAAGCATGTAAAGCCACATCAACTGAACGATGGTGGAAAAAAAGCATCGATTTGTTGCTGTATCGGAAAGGGTACCATGCCATAATAGGACAAGTGTACGGAAATGATGCAAACTGAACCCATCCATCTTGGGATAAACTTCTTCCTGGATAATTCTAGTGCACGTTTACCCAAGCTATCAATTGGAGAGCAAAAGCAGTAATAGACATAATGCCTACGAGGGTCGCTGGCTCGAGCTGTAGCTGAAAGGGTGTAACGACTGACACGTACGTCATTGCGCTATGCATGGAGCCAACACTTCGTGGTGCACCTTGCCGCTAACGTAGCTGTTGCGCGCCACCAACTACCGTGCAAACACGAGAGTTGGCCAAGCGCCAACAGCCTGGTGACGAACAAGTCCTACTGCCTAAACAGTTGGAACCGGGCCGCACCTGTTAGCCAGTCACATGACGTAAAGCCTTGGTAGAAATCCTATCGTTCTCGGCGCGTACAAATACGACTGCCCTGGCACTGGATCCTCAGTTGGTGTTGGGGGCCGAACTGAACGGTTAGGCCTCTAGCGTTAATCAGGGTCAGAACAAGCTGCAACTTGGTCTGATGCCTAATATGCAATGCTATGTGCACAGTCCCCTAGCTACGCAGTAAGGAGTGAATTCTGATCGAGCCTTGCCTTCAAACTAATCTACCACTTCCCTAGCTGCCACTTAATAAACATGGAGTCAAGCCAATACTGTTTGAGCGAATTTCTTGGGCCTAAAAAGCGTTGTTTTGTCCAATTCCTTACGCTGGAAAACATACATTAAAGGTTATAAATCTGAAAAGAAAGCATTCCACTTGCTGCAAATTTTGGCCACTATACCTACAAATCAAAAACAAATCGCGCATTTTAGGCCTAAGGAATCCGCTCTCTCTAAAGCAGCATTGGCTTCAGTAAAAGACGCCATTCTTTTCCCTCATGTTTATCCAGTGGCCCTTGCAGCCAGCCCAGTTACTATCTCCAGCATAGAGTTATATGTATAGCATAATATGGCGTTGCTGTCACTTCTCTATGAATAACAAACGCTAGTCAGCAAATGTTGTTTGTTTGGGACGCGATAACATTTGCAATTTTGTTCTGACAAGGAATTGTTGCAATTTCCTGATAAAGAAGTTTTGGTGTATGCAATGCACTAGTTCGAAGATGAAAGCCATACCACAGATATTTTCGGAGGTATTTTCGTTTTCAGCCAATTTTTAGCGCGTAACGGCTGTAAGGGATCCCAATCTGTGTATCTAGTGGCTCCGAGCATGACATCACCAACACAAATCCATTTTCTGTAATATACCGTAGGAAAGTTCTTTTAGTGTAGAGGAATGCAGAAATTTTTTTCTTATTAATTTCTTTTGAGCCTTAAGTCAGGCGAAGCAATTTAATGCTTGTATGGCTGAACCGGCTCGATTGTGAACATTACCGGACTTTAGAGAAGAAGAAATATCTGGTAAAGGGAAGTGCCAACACGGGGATTCGATCCGGGAAACCTCCGATCATCGTAGGGGCCGAAAGATTATCCAGAATTGGCCAGAATAGTTCCCATAGCCGCTGAAGGAGCATGGTAGCCTCTCACGCTACCCTGGCCGTCAGTCCTGGCGGGGACTTTGCCAAGATCCCCTCTCCACGGGTTCGACCTGCAGATCCGCAGACCTCAAGCAACCAGGCTGAGCTGTCTCACAGATGGTTACAAATGGTAATTTTAGAAACGGACTCGGCATATGCAAAAGTGTATGTTCACCATCATCATTGCGTTGTCAAAGCCGTTGCTAAGCAGTTTTAAGTTAAATACCAATTGATAAATACGTTTAGTTCTTATAGTCGAATGAATTGTTACTTTCTTTTTTGCTTCGTGGGGACGCTTGGGACGACAGTCTCCATCATAGCGAAGAAAAACTGCAGGTCCGTTCGCCATCTTTAGTCGGTGGATTTAGCGTAAAAATCGCCTCGAAGAGCCGTTGGATCCGGCGTTTCATCAGTGACGTCATGCTGAGGATCGAGAAATTAATCGCGCGTTTAGGAACAACTTTGATGAGCTGTGGCGATAATACTAAGCCGTACATATAGAGATTAGGAAAGTTCTCATTGCCAAGACAGATACCAAACACGTCGAATTGTCGAATTATTTCTTTATATTATTTTGTATGCAACGGTGTGTGCACCAATGTTCTTTTTCGATACAGGGCTGCTAAAAATGCATGCAAGTGTAATCAGTATGGCAATAATAATCTTCCCTTTAAAGTGGGATTCCGATGTTTGAGCTCGAACATTTTATGACTGCTCCCCCGACAAAAAAAAACCGAGTGTGCTCCATTTGCCTATCATTTTACGCTATTTAACAAAGACATTCATTAAATGTTGTAAAGGGTTGGAATTAATGACCGGTTTATGAGAACACAATATGCACTAATTTGGGGAAGAAAAAAAAAGGCAATTTGCCGTACTGGGGTTCGAACCCAGCTACTACAGAGAGAGGCCTAAATAAACAGGACGGACAGCCAGATCGGCTGGGTAAGTGATAAATAAATACGTATGCAAACCTATTTCCGTTGCCTTTTGGGCTTAAACGCCAGACAGCGGCCAGAGTGGGAATTGAACCCTCGTCCTTTGCGACCAAAGGCCGAAGCTCTACCACTAAGCTTTGGTCTCAAAGGTCGAGGGTTCAATTCCCGCTCAGACAGGTCTGACATTTAAGTCCAAAAACCAACGGAAATATGCTTGCATCTGCATTTCTTTACAGATGCTTGAAGGTTTGGCGCTCTCCCACCCGATGCCCTGGCGAGCGTCAAAAAACGAGATTGATAATATTGCCAGTTAATTCCAATCGGAAATTTTAGGACCTTCTACCTTCCACCATCGACAGGAGCAGGAGGCATCGCAGGTTACCGCAAATGCCAGGGGTAGCAGAAATCACGCTCGAATCTGGCAGTCGTGCTAAGCATCAGGCCACCTTGCCCCATGGACCCGTCACGGGCTATTAATCGGAAGGTTTGGGTCCCTGTCGGAGCAAATGTCTTTCCCTTCTCTATCAGTTTAGTGTATACTGTGCTTCAAGGCTCCCGATTTACTGAGAGGGTTTTTCCCTTACGCCGGGGGTGATAAGAAGGAGGCTTCTTCAAGGTAATTCTACCCATGATCCACCCACCACTTGTTTTGAGTCGCGACCGTACGTGGCCATTGTCGAACGAGTGACCGTTTTTACTTTCGCGGAAAATGTATGTTAAAAATACGCTGTGTAGGTCTTCGTATGATAAATATGTGTAGAAAATATCTCTTGCTGTGCGATTCGTCCAAACACAGGTGCTAATTTCTCGGGAAGTAACGCTTTTGACGCTTGGAAGATTTTACTCTCTCATGCCAAGGCCGACTGGAGTATAAATTGCGTGTCTTGCCTCCCGGCTGCACAAGAGAGGGCCGGGAAAGACATGCCTCTTACCATTGCTTGATTACAAACAAAAAAGTCAAGTGTGCCGTAAAAAAAAAGGTTTATATGATTGAAGTCTGACTATTCTTGCTAAAATGTACACTGATAAAAATTGATGATTTTTTAACTTAAATAATCAAATGTGCAACTGAGAAAATTCCATCTGTTTAAATGGTGTTGTGCTTTACGAAAAACAGTTATTCTTAAAGCTCAACAGCACGTAAACAGATGCAATTTTCTCAATTGTACGTTTGATTATTTAGATAAAAAAATCATTAATTTTTACCCGTCTACATTTTAGCAAGTAAAGTCAAACAAACTTCAATCATATAACCCTTTTTTTACGGCATACTTGACTTACGGTGTACCTTTTTTTTATGGGATGCAGTAATGTTGACTAAAAACTGGAAAACAAACTGGAATTAATGTTACTGTACAATGGGGCGTTCGACGTAAGTCTAACTGGAAAATCGCCTAATGGGACAATTATTGTCTAATATCTGCCTAAATACATTTCCGTTATATTGTTACTGTGTACGATCTTCCAATTATGCGATTTTCCAGACAGACGATCATCCCTCGCCCGTTTAATATAGGATCTCGGCGTTATTAAATCAATTTACCTGGAGTCAGGAGGCTAAATCTCTGGCTTCTCTCCCAACCTTTATAAGCTCGTACTCATACTTTACAATTTTATGCAATAATATCACTTAAAATTATTTATACAATTTATCACACTTTACAATTTTTTTCTAAGTAATCATTATCTTGACTCGGCTATAAATTAGTATTGTGTAAATCATTTATCTGTAAATGCACCTCTGTTTAGTCCTTTGTGAGAATGGGGTGGAGGTAGGAGTTTGCGAAGTAAAAAAGTTGTGTAAGGCACATTTTAATAGCTTTTTCTGGATTTTAGAAATCCACGAATCCAACGTATTGAACAAAAAAAAAACTGTTATTAAACTACAACACTCGTTGAAAAGGTAAAACGAAGATTTAGTTTAAAAGAGCCTAGTTTTTTTCACTTCCATGTCAGAAGTAAGCTCAACTACTTAAACCAAAGAGAATAAAATTTTATTTTAGCGCGTGGGTTATGTTTCGCAGCATGTGAAAACAATTTTTTTAATTTTTTTTTATTGATTAACTAATTTATTTATTATTTCATTAATTCCTATCTCAAAAATACTTTCGGAGATATTTGGGTAGAGCACTGGGCAAAACAGTCGACAGAATACTGGGCAGAAATCGTACAATTGGAGATATGCGCTAAATTGAACACTGGGCAGAAACCACATAAATAATAATGCAGAATTTCTCTCTCGGCCGAGAACTTAGTTATTTTATTTCGATATTGCTCGTCGTTTCATTAAAGGTGCCTATTTAGCGAATGACAGGTTGCAGTATCTAGCGCTGTCTACCATTATTTAGTTCTGTCTAGCACTTGATTTCAACAAGCGAAGGAATGCGCCAAGAAATTTCTTTTCACACAACAAACTAGCCGCGTGCCTCCTTAATTATTGAATGTAAAGGTGGTGCGTCCACGTGCACCAGAGAGCAAGCGGTCAAGGTTAACGATGTCACCGTCACTAGATGGCGTCCATCTAGCTGTTCAAAATCTGCGTTTCAAAACGGTCGATATATGGAAAAAAAAAGCGCCCGTGATGTCGTTAGGCTTAACTTTACCGCTTGCTCCTCGTGCACGTGGACGCACCAACTTTACATTCAATAATTAAGGAGGCACGTGGCTTGTTTGTTGTGTAAAAATAAATTTATTTGTGTGTTCTTTTGCCTGTTGAAAGTAAGGGCTAGACAGAACTAGATAGCGGCAAACGGCTATAGATGCAGCAGCTTGTCATTCGGCGGCAATCCCCCTTTAACTACTCATTGACTGCTTCCAAACAGCTAATTTTCCGTCCATTTTCAGAATGTATCAGTACCGAAAGGAGGGTGATGCAGTCAGCCAGCTATCACATGACCGGCCATCACCCGGGCGTCCCTCACTTTTGTCACGCGTCCAAATTTCGAACTATCGACGGCAGCTGTAACAATCCTTTGAATCCCGAATGGGGAAAGTCCAGGACCCCTTACGGACGATTCCTGGTCCCTGATTACTCCGACGGTAAGTAGGCGAATTCCAATTATTATTTTTAATTTGTGTTGATGTTGTTTGTTAGTGTACGGACTGCTAAATCCTTTTAAGACGGAAAGGCGGAGGGGGATGAGGGGGAGGGGGGCAAGATTCTTGCGGCTTTCGTGCACTTCAACTGGACAGCACTGGTTTCCATGGACGAGTTGCTCATCATTTGTGAACGTCAAAAACGACGTAAACGTAATTTTGACTCAGGCCTTGCCATGTTTGCACACGACATTGCCAGCGATTACGTCAATATCACGTCCTATTCGAGATTCGTGTGCGACGAGCGCTTGTCCAACGTCTGCACCGATACCACGGTATCGGGAGATCGGCAATGATTAGCAGTATGTGGGCAAAACCACAAATTAGAAAGTTAACCAGATATAGCATCTTACTTCTTCCATTACTACGCGGAGGCCTAGCGCTAGTTGCAGCTTCTAATACCTCTAATAATGCTTCGCCTTCGTGCTGCTTCGAAGTCAAAGCATTGTGATAGGTAGTAGCCTCACTACCGCTAGGACTCTGCGTAGGACGGGAAGAAGTAAGATGCTGTATATGGTTAACTTTTTAATCTATTATGGTAAAACTTAATTTTTTTTATGACTTCGATATATTTCGTACGCGTGATTCCAACGGCAGAATGAGGCTTCAAGGTGCATTTGTGGAGCAAAATTTCGCAAATTATAAGTTATGTACTATATTCTTAGATTTTTAAATCGCACTGATTTATACCTTCACGACGAAACAGTTAACGTTAAGAGTTCAGGAGTCAGCGGAAAAATTGCTTCTTCAGCTCGAAATCATTTATTTATTTATTTTATTTAATCTTACAAAATTCAGAACGATGCAAAAATAAGGTAAACAAGAGAACAACAGAAAGCAAAACACTCCATGAGATATAAATACAGTTGTACTGTTACTACAAGAACTGATCTAAAAACAATCAATTTTCTCCCAACGGACTAGTTAGTTTGTCATGCCACATGCATCGTATTTCGTGTTGCCAGCATCAGAAGAGCTTCGTCCGCATCGTTGGCATGGTTACTGCAGGGCAGTGACACGACGTAGTATTATTGTATATAACTCTATGGTGGAGCCAGTTACTCGGTTAGCTGCAAGGTGCACTGGTGGGAGAAAAGAAGAGCGTCTTACTGAAGCCAAAGCTATTAGACTGGATTTCTTAGGCCTAAAACGCGCGATTTTTGTCGATTTGTTGGCAGTTGCTGACATTTTTAAGCAAGTGGAATCTTTATTTTCCAATTACAACCTAAGCATCATAAGGGATTGGAGAAAACAACTGTTTTTTAAGCCTACGAAATCCACTCTCAAAGCACTGGCTTGACTAGAAGTGCCGTTGTTTAACCCACCATTTCAATCTAGTGCCCCTTGCAGGTATCTCTCTTGTAGCAATATGACGTCACTTGACGCTGCTCTATAGTTTGTTCCACATTGTGTTTGCAGGAAACTGACTGTATGACGCCACGTTTCCTTGTACTACGAGTGCAAAATACATGTGGATATCACACTTTTATACTCTACACAGTTACTGTTAGAGTGTACGAGTGGGATATTTACGTGTTTTTTGCAAGAAACATGGCGTCATACGGTCAGCTTCCTGCAAACATAGTGTGGAACAAGGATATTGTGGAACTAACAGTACGTATAGAGCAGTGACATTAGCCGCCATATTGGCACCAGTATGGGTTTTGGAGGGCATAACTACAAGGTGCACTACATAAAAATGGAAGGAAAAACAACGGAAGAGCGGATTTCTTAGGCTTAAAATCGTGTTGTTTTCTCCAACAACAAAAATCGCGCATTTTAGGTTTAAGAAATCACTCTTCACAGCATCGGCTTCAGCATGACGCCCTTCTGTTTCTCTCTGCAGTGCTCCTTGCAGGTAACCCATTAAGGCTCCAGCATAGCGTTATATGCAATAGTACTACGTCGTGTCACTGCTCTATACACAACTCGAAAGCCGCTTGTTATGGTAAAAGCGAGAAGTTTAGCAGCAAATTTAGTATAACCAAGGAAAAGCCAGTAAGCGAGAAAATTATTGTTGCATAAACCCGTCTTAGCCAATTTGCAGCTGCGCTTGCAGTTATTAAACGAATATTTTTTCATATGCTGAATCGGTGTATTTTTTATGAAGGTTGCTTATTTCCCTTTCGATACGCTTCTGAAATTGAATACATTTTGGTAGTCAGGCTAATCCTTTTTTGCCGTAATATTTCTGAATTATTTTAATATATTCAAGACTTGAAGGAAGATGGTCACTGTATTTTTGTATCCTCTATTCACAATAACAAATAAAATTAGCATACAATTCAATATATATAACAGGAACCGGAAGTATGTCGTCAAATTTTATTTGCAAACGAAACTTCTTCTTCTGGCACCGTTTTTCCGATCATCATTACGATAGCGAAAGCCAAAGTTACGCATGGAAATTCACAATGGCCCAAAAAAAAAACCAAAAAAATAAATGCACGCCCTAACGCCCAGATTATATATTACAGACCGTCAGTGGTCAAGCTGGAGTGACCAGCAATGTCACTCAGCAGCGCCATCTCGTTGATGGTCTGTTGCTTTGAAACTTTGTAGGATCGGCCTGCGAATCTGTCTGCCTGTCACGGCGTATTTAGCTATTGTGATGGAAATGACACAGAATTTGCAACAGTGGGCGGGTTTTGCATGTTCATCATGTTCACCGCGCATAAAATTAGGTGAGATGCTACATTTTAAACGTCACTACGCATCGGGCCGATAAATTGATGCACGCCTTCGAATCAGGATGAAACATCCAATGGCCGAAAAGCATGAGAACTTGTCCCAAATTGAATGCCGCCGAAAAAATCCCCCACGTGTAGGCTTATCAATAGAGCAGTGACACGACGTAGTATTATTGTATATAACTCTATGCTGGAGCGCCTTAATGGGTTAGCTGCAAGGGGCACTGCAGAGAGAAACCGAAGGCACTGAAGCCGATGCTGTTAAGAGTGATTACTTAGACCTAAAACGCGCGATTTTTGTTGTTGGAGAAAACAACGTTATTTTAAGCCTAAGAAATCCGCTCTTCCGTTGTTTTTCCCTCCATTTTTATGTAGTGCACCTTGTAGTTACGCCCTCCAAAACCCATACTGGTGCCAAGCTGGTGCCAATATGGCGGCAAATATCACTGCTCTATACATCGCAGTGCAAATTAGCAGTTGGCTAAACTTTGTAATAATGGAGAATAATAGCGTTCATAGACCTCTGAGAGGGCAGGGGCAACTTTAAGTAAAAGGGCACGCCGAGTTTTTTTTTTTCCTCTCAAGTAATCTTTTTTTTTGTGCTTCTCTGTATTTTAATTTTTTTTTAGTTTTTTTTTTTAGCTTGTCGTTGCCTGTTTTACCCTTTTCTGTCCCTTTCCTGGCTTTCGTTTTGCTCTTATTAGGCCTCTAAGCCGTTTCCCTGGCTGCACTC
>JAHWFP010060192.1:0-10959 GCA_023313725.1 Lithobius niger | reverse complement strand
AGTATCATCCATGCAACAGATTCTCCGATGCACAAGTGGAGGTACAGGGGGGGGGGACTCCCTACTGAACATGACAACTATTGCACTTGATACGAGACTACATTGCCTGGCAAGTTCAAAATCCGACAAAATACAAAAATGTGACCAGAGCCAAAAAGAAAACTTTATAAAGCCTGAAGCAGCAGTAGACAAACTGTTGAAAATTAGGAGGACTGTGGAAATGTCTTTGTTATGAAAGAGTGCAAACGTGGAGGACATTGACTTTGTTACAGTTGAAAATGAGCTTCACACGGTTAGCGGCAGCGATGTTATTCGTGACACACCATCATTTTGATTTCCACACCAAATAATACTACGCAAACCTCAGCAATGACTCTTTGCCGTACTGTCAGATTAGTGGCTGCATTAATAACGTTCAAAGCACACGTAATTAACTTCAACTAAGACTAACTCTCAATAAGAGTTACAGAAAAGAACGAATAGAGGTGAAATAACCAAGATGCAAGCGTGTGTACTTTCATCACTCGAATTGGAAAGTACGGATTCCTGGTGATGCTAATGCAACTGAGAGATGTGATGATCACAAATGGTGTAGGTATAGCCAAGATTCAGTAAAAATTTTGAACAACTAACAAGAACTTTACTAGCTTCTCACAGATTCATGATAAGATTTCGGAAGTATTTCCCCTCTCTTTGATGTTGTACCGAAAGTTTTAATGTCGGCAAAAAGAGTAATGGCTCACCATTTGAAAGGCTTACTGCTGAAGATAATTATTTATTTATTTATTTATTATTTTCCTAGTTCATATTTAACTTCGCACAGTAAATTAATGTTAAAAGGCACAATTTTCTCATGATAAAATATCAGGTCAACAAGCTTATAAAATGGAGTCGACTTCTATTGAATGCACCTTTAGCAATGAAGTAAATTATGTGGTGAACTAATTAGGGGTGAGGATGAAGTATGGTATTAATAGATAAACCCCAAACAAATAAAAAAAAATGAATGGAAAATTTTAAGAACACTTGCTAAACGCAGTCATGGATGTCATTACAGGTGACGATGTGAAGTAACCCATGGGAATGGTGTTGGATAATAATGACAGGCAAAGTTTTCTATATGAATGTTTTTTTTTCCACCAATTTTATGACGTATTGTTTACATGTTTATTTGCAAGTGCACTGCAACTTACTCGCACGTACCAGCACTTGAGTTTTGCTGTTAAGCCTAGTTTCGTGTTTTAAAGAGTTTCAATCACTGTCATATGATGGCCTTGTCCGTCATTTCCTGTTCTTGTTGTTGTTGTAGATAACCGACAATGTCATCCCCTACACATCAGTGTTAATCCAATCTGTTTTATTTAATAGCAACTCCTCCTTGATAATAATAGAAATGTTGGCATTAAGACTGTTATCATGAATGTCAGCAGGCTGGAATTTTGGCTCAGGGTTAGAACATTTTTATAATCAAAATGTGTTTTGCAAGTTAGGGATCTGTGAAACTCAAAATTTTGAGTTGAGTTTGAGTTTGACTTCATTGTGTAAACTCGACTCGAACTGAAAATTTCAAACTCGAATTTTTCAAGTTTTGAGTTTCGCCGACTTAAAAAAATCTTTATTTTCATTGATAAATTACAGCAAAACTTACAATCGTTCTATAGAATTACGGCTTAAAAAATTAGGAATATGTTCGTGTAGTTAATAGTTATAGATAATTAGGTCATCATATGCTAACATTGAAATCGCCAGCAGCGCCGATCTATTTCCACTCTAGGGGCATTAGCAAGTGCAAACAAAACTGAAGCTGCAGAAACCGAATCTTATTAAACATCAAAACGTCCGGTATGAAAATACTTCGATCGAAAAATTAGATATTGACTTAATTGGTTTAGCATGTGGTAATCTATATCACCTTTGATACTCGGACTAGACTCAAAACTCGATAATCTCTCGACAAACTTGGCTTGAACCCGACTCAACTTGAAAAAGTTGATCTCGTACACCCATACTGTCTGCCACCTAATAGCTTATATAAAAAATAGTGGACAATATAGATCAATCATCAGACTTAACGAAACGAATTATCCTTACTGGAAGCTAAAAAGTTAGTGCTGCTGATCAAGGGCAACTGGGGACGAACCCGATAACAACAAAATGGAACCAGGAAATTTGAAAAGTCCTACGTGACCATTAGACAATGTGGAAAATATCCAACTTCATTTGGTGCGCAAACAAATTACTGCAAAATGGCCCTGGCAAGCAGACATGACAAGAAAATAGATTTAACAATTCAATTTTCGGCTGCCGGCGAAACAAATGTTACTTCTTATTGCTACAGTTTTTTTTTAAGGTCCTAAGTGTTTAGCTGCTGTAGTGGAAACCAGGCTAGCTGATTTCACTAAGTTGTGAAAACTCGAATAATAGGCAATTCAACAAGTGCAAAGAAAATTAAGTAGTTAGTATAAACGTGTTAGAGCATGGGATCAGAATAAACATACATGGCAGACGTCAATCAGATCAAGGTACGCAAGGACACGACATAAGAGAAAGAAGCAATTTCTGTAGAAAAAAAATTACCATGAAAAGCAAACTGTGAACTTTAAAGTATCGAATTTTCTAACGCCCTCATAAGGTTAAACATGTCAGAAAATAATCTTGAATGTCTGCAAGGCAAAATCTCAAATTATGCTGTGGACTGATTAATGTGTACATTGATTCTGGGGCACTTGGCATTACAACAAGACTCTGTCATAATACACAACCTGCTGCCGAGCAGACGTGCCAACTGAAAATGCTTACCCGAGCCTGGGAATAGGTGAAGAAATAATGCAAGCAAAGTTAATGGTAAAGAGACAAAAACGTTACTTTTTTTCCCCCCGAATTGGTGCTTTGCATGTCATGAACACTACATAATTGTTATGTAGGCCTATGCCAGTTTGGTGCATCGCTGATGATTACTTCTCCTGGACAATGAAGTAGAGTAACTCGCGCTCGCGTCAGTTACTTGTCAGCTAACATGGCTGTTGCTTTCATAGAACACATCATAACATGGTCGGAAGTGAAACAACCAAAAGTTGTTATAATCGTGAGCAGCTTCCTAGTTGCATCATGATGGCCAACTTCAACCATTGGCAGTGCTTAAAGCAGGGGACAATCCAGCGGAATCGTGGGTCGAATGGTGATGCTCATTTGAAATCCACGAGTGGGCCTTTACACATCACAAGTAGGACAACGAAACCAGAATCGCACTTTTATTTCACCTTATCACAAGACAACTTAACAGAGTCTATCGGGCATTCACGTTTCCAGAAGAGCTGCGAGAACGGTCATTAATGAATATTTTAAACTGCACAAGAACATCCTGTTGGTATTTTTATTTTACATTGATGAAGCAGCAGTCAGGCCAAACCATAGACAGCTTCGTAACACATATACAAATACAAGCGGAACAGTGGGATTTTTGGGGAATCCTACGACCTTAGCTTCGGAGACAAACTAATTTCAAGGCGTTTCAGATGAAGTGCTATGTAGGAATATTTTCACTATAGGCAATATTACGCTCCAGGACACAACCATCATGTGTAAAGCCACCGAACGCTCGAAAGCATACACCAAAGTGATCACTGACCAAGTAAATCAACACAGTTCAGTTGATATTTCGTATCGCAGCGATGACTCAATGAAAAAACAGGGTAGCCGCGTTTATTACAATCGTAACCGGGAAATCCAAGAAGGCGACGGTACGTCTCGTTTATTGGAAAATCCGAACAAACCAGGCCAACACAACCGATCAACAGTTAACTGCCAGCCTCGACAGCCTTTGCAGGATGGGCAGCGTGGCTTGAGATGCGGATTTCAGCATGAACCACACAAATTCACAATTGTCAAATGATAAATCATTTGTCTAGTGTGTGCCACCAACCACAGCGTAACAGACAACCCAATCGTCAGACAATTAACCAACGCCATGCCAACGCCAAGTAGGATCATTGGAAGAGGACGAGTATCAGGGTGACATGAATATCGCTTACCTTAGCACAAACTAGTGGCTAGAAACTATTAACATTACTGGTTGCCTTATTACCTAAACCTGTAAACGGGAGCATAGGTGAACATTTTAATCTACACTTCAGGGCTGGGCTGTGAAAGCGGAAATAAAACCCACGTCATTAAGTAGCAACACACTCTGGACAAATTTTACCTGTGGTAGGAAAGTGCACACTGATGCGTAAAGTCGTAAATATAAAAGCATAATGAAGTTCATCATCGTTGATGTCAATGCCACACCAGTTTTGGGACTGCAAGCATGGCTTTTTTTAAAACTACTCCAGCGAACGTACCCTGGCGAAAATTTGCAACAGCCATCTGTGCAGCCAGCACTTACAATCCTTAGAGCAACCTGAAGACATAATCGAAGAATTCCCTTATCTTTTCAAGGGAGTGAGAAGATTACCAGATGTCCACAAGATTGTGCTGAATAAAGAAGCCATACCAAAATTCTGTGGACCTAGGAAAATCCCTCTAGAAATTAAGGGGAAGTTGAAAATGAACTAAACAGAATGGAACATAGTGGACAAAAAATGACGGCCCAATGATAATTTGCCTAATGAGTCAATGAAGCGTCAACATTATCGAAATACCATCCATTAATGTTTTACTAACAAAACTAAAGGGTTTCAAGCACTTTGCTATATTGGATGCCGAACAAACATTTTATCCTTTACAACTGGACGGAAAGCTTGTACCAGTGCACATTTCTTACCACCTTTCGTCGATACGGATTTGTAGTTATGCCGATGGGGCTAAATTTGTTTTTTCAAAAGGATGGATGAACTGTACAGCGGTCATGACGACATAACACCATATTTTGGTGACATTATGCTTAATGCAAATAGATCAACTCACTTAGTGAAAAACTACTCCGCACCCTAACAACTGCATGTGAGGATAACTAGCACTTTAACAAAAATAAACTACAATTATCTGTGTCATGCTTCAGGTACTTAGGCCACATCATCTCCAGTGAGGGCATAGGAGCAGATCCAGAGAAAGTGGCTGCCATCAGCGCTTTCTCATTACCAAATGATAAGTCAGAAGTTCATCGCTACCTAGGCATGGCACTATATCTACTCAAATTTGTGCCAGATCTCTCAGAGGAAACCTGGCAACTTCTCAAACTTCTGAATTGGATGTGCTTTCGTCTTGGGACACCAATTACGAGCGGCAGTTTAACTAGGTCAAGCGACTATTAAGTGAAACATCAGTTCTTGTGAATTTTCATGGCGACAAATCTATACAGTTTTTCAGAGAATGATAGCTCGTTTGGACAATGGAGTTTTATATTGCAAGAAGGAAGACCAGTTGCTTACTCGTCGGCAACACTTAATGCCACCCAGGCCAGGCCTACGAACACTTTTGCTACTACATCTATGGTCGTGCAGTCGAAGTCCAGACCGGTAAAGAAACCATATGAACAGATCTCTCCACGGCTGCACAGCTAATTGCTTCGTCTGCAGCAACATGATGTTCATTTAACGTACGTTCCTGGAAAGTAGGTAGCTGTTGCTAATGCACTCTCTCGAGCACTACAGCGAGAGGAAAGCGTAGACACGACTGAACCCAATGAATTCATCATGTCAGTGTTATGAAAGAGTGTGAATTGCCCAGAATCCCCTATGCAACCATAACTGGGTGGCGGCCCCTTACTCCGTTAATAGGCTCCCACCAGACTCAAAACCAAGAGTCCGCTGCGTCTAACTTCTGCTAGTCCGGAATGAGCGCTCACTTTGTGGAAGAATATTCGTAGTATTTATTTGCAGTTGAGGGTATCATCTTAAAAATTATCAGCAGGAATCAAACTCAGTCAAATATCGGTCATGAAGTGCTAATAGTCCAGGTTATCTTGCAAGGAACATATCGGTACGTAAGCAATATTTCAGTTCAAGATGAGATAAATATTTACAGCTTTCAACATCCAACTTCAGCTTGAAGTTAATTTCCACTCTTTTGACGGGTAGTGAACCGTTACAATATCGTCTCCGCATGGTCTCTGAGAAGAGGTCAAGTTCTCACCCGACTGGGGTTAACTGATATACTTTAAAATAAACAACACATGATCATCCATATGCACATCACGCAACTACGAGCGATGCATGCCACCTACTTTAATTGTGCTTGGCCGCGAACGCAGAATGCTAAACCTACGTAACTTCCGGCTACGACAGCAGTGAGAGAAAACAACGCTATCATGCTACCAAACTACAGCTACAAGTGAGATATTTGTAATGTGTCGTATCACGACTAATAGTTTCCCTGCATCCAGATACAAAAAAAGAATCATTCAGCAACTACAGTACATGCCTTAGATACAAATCTAGTACTTAAACACAACTTGAATTCACCCAACTCCGTGCTCAACAATGGCGGCCATTAATTTAGATATCAATTCACCGATAGCTGAAATTACAAGTTATAACTTTGGAATAAGTATGCATTTAGTAACCCAAAAAAGGGTATCCCTACCAAATAAGCTAAGATAGGATTTTAAACTTTAGTTTTAATGTTTACAATAACACAGGACAAACGATGGAGATCACAGACGCTTGGGGGGGGGGGGGGGCTTAGCCAAGACTGGCATGGTAAACAAACATTAAAAGCATAAAGTAAACCATTTACCAGAAGCTACTAAAGAAGATCAGACCTTTAGTCCATCTAATAAACAAACCAACAGTTAAAGGTGATCTCTATCACAGTGTTCCTCCTGGTCTCAGCATCCGACGCGAAATCGGAGGCGATTCAAAGGCAGACGAGGATGGATCCTGAAAGAACTGCAAGCAGTTATCAACTACGTAAATCATGGCACCGCAAAGAGGAATTATTCTTTGAGGATGGGTTGCTCTACTGAAGACAATGCTTGGTCCTTCCAAAAGTATCGGGCTGATGCCCTTCAGAAGATGCACTTGGACAGAGAAATTGTGTTTTGAACGAATAGGACACGAGTGTCGTTGTATTGGCCTAACATGGACAAAGACACTGACATCCTAGAGTCAAATTGTCATGCCTGTCGACAACACTAGCATGGCAAACAAAAAGACCGACTTGTGAACTGCAAACTTCCAGATAGATAGGCCATGGCGGATAGTGGCGATAAGACTTCAAACTTTAACCAACCACCTAGATTTGGGTCGTAGATTACTTTTCTAAATTCATAGACCAAAAGTCAGTGCCATCAACCGCAGCAAAACATGTGATCGATGCTCTAAGGCAATTTACACTTGTTTACATTCCAGAGGAGGCAGTCTCAGACAATGGACCTCCCTTCAACTCTGTAGAATATACGGAATTCAATCGATTGTCGGATTTTGAGGTAAACACCAGCAGTTCAACCTATCCAGTCGAATGAACTGGTTGAGCGATGCGTACAGACTATTCAACTGAGTGAAAAGGCCTTAGCGCCTGGGGAGAATGCACATGCATACTCGAGTGGATGGGCTTGCCCAACCGGCTGTAATGCTCCAGTGTCGTCGCTTAAAAATCTTAGTTACAATGCTTTCAGTACAATTACGGCCACAATTTGACTGATCGGCCTACAAAGAACGCCTCGAATATTGGCAGCAACGCCAGCCTAAGTACACGGCTCAACATGTAGCAGCCCTTAAAAAACCTTTTTGTCTTCATGAACCTGTATGCTGTATGAATTTGGTATCCGTGATGTGGAGTTAAGCGAACTTTGTTGTGTTATTTTTAGAACCTGTATGGTTCTTACTAAATCACACTTGGTAGCAGGACAGCATAAAAGCAGTTCGTTTGACCACACGCAAGATCATATATATCTACAAATGGCAGACTATACCGTAGAAACCGACTACATCTAAGATTAAACACGAGTGTAAACACTCAACCAAACAAAAAAAAAATTGTGGATGATTATATCTTAGCTACCAATAACCTAAGCAATAGGTTAAAAACTCCTCACGCCGAAGATTGTGCCATCATCCAAGATGATCTTAACCAGACCAGTAACTGGGCCCTGAACAATGGCATGAAGTTCAATGCTAACAAGTGTGAAGTGCTTCATGTTGGTCCCAATAACCTCCATGCTGCCTATTTTCTTGGAACTGAGCAGCTCCCTGAAGTCCTTGAGGCCAAATCACTTGGTGTGACGTTTACCTCAAATCTTAAAGTCACCAAGCAATGTGCTATTGCTGCTCGCCGTGCTAATATGCTGCTTGGCCGCATCAAGAAGCATTTTTCCTTCTTCAGCACCACCTCCCTTAAAACACTCTAGACTTCATACATCAGGCCACACCTTGAATACTGCATTCAGGTATGGAGCCTTCAACTTATTAAAGACCAACAACTCCTTGAGCGCGTTCAGAGGCGTGCTACCAAGCTTGTGCCAAGACTGCGTGCACTTCCATACGATGCTAGGCTCAGGGCGCTTGGCCTTACGAGCCTTCACGACCGCCGCATTAGAGGTGACCTACTCCACACCTACAAAATTCTGAGTGGAATTGATCGCACCGAAGCTAATCGGTTCTTCACTTTGGCCCCCTCCGTTGGCACTCGTGGACATCGCCTCAAGTTACAACGCACACGTGTGAATACCAATGTCGGGAAGCACTTCTTTTCATATCGCGTGATTGACCACTGGAACCGGCTTCCTCATAATGTGATTGAAGCCAGATCTGTTAATGGCTGGAAGGCAGCCTATGACAAAATACTTTCTGCCAAGCAGTGAACTGTCTCTGCTCATCCAACCATACAAGCTTGGCTTTGGTTGTGTATTTTGTTTAAGTTTAAGTTTAAGTGACGCAAAATATTTCTCACACAGAACAAAAGCTAGCAGCTTGACCAGCCGACATTGCAACAACAAGCAACACCTGAGTGAAGGCAATCGAGCAACATGAGAGTGTACTGAGGAACAAAAGAGACAAACGCGGGGACGTCTCGTCACAACTCGCTCGGGCCGAGTGGTCAACAAACCTATTAAATAGTGAAAATACAGTGGCAAGAAAAGAAACAGAATTTTTCTGCATATTAATTCTTTTCTACGGTGTTCCACAAACTCACTCCACAGTTTGAATAGATTTTCTTTTTTTTCTGTAGTTTATTGAGCAACCGTTGGGGAGAGCCTATTAACAGTTAAGCTTTCTTAGGTTACCAACCAATCTTAGTTAATAGGTTTTTAGGCCTAGATTATTTTAGCGTCCTGTAGTTACTATTTACCAATCATCAAACGAAAAAAGGCGCATCGCTTATGCATTACATTCGCTTGGAAAATAAAGTAGAGTAGTTCGCACACAGGGGGTTCTAGTCTCGTGCTCGTGGCAGTTACTTGTCTAGGAAAACATCGTTCGTTACCTTACTGTGAAAGTTCTCGTCACTATTAGAGTCACACCAAACTCTTAAGTGAGTGTTAACAACCTCACTTAATTTACTAATTTCATATTTGTTTTGATCACATAAAAAAAACTACTATTTTGAGAAAGAGAACTTCAACCTATGGCTTCAAGTTATAACGTTTCTTGTATCACAACATGCCAGATAATAGGTGTTAAGTTTTTGCAATATTTTGATGCTAATTTTCATTATTGTACGCTAGTTCCAGTTACATATTTTGTTACAGCTTGTGCTCCATACTGTGCATCTGAGCTTTTGGAATACCGATACAGCTGGAGTGCCATACTGTAGTTAGAGTTCCAAGACCCATTTGTGGTAGTGGTAGTGAGGCTTTCTCTCTCTGCTATGCTGATGGCCTGCTAGTTTCCTACCATGTTTCAGGGTGTCTGTTTTATTCAAGAATGTTAAGTAGTGCCTACCTCCAATCCTAAATAACATTTAAAAGTTCAACAGGCTATCTCAGTTCAAATCACTGGGTGGAAGCAAGGCTACAAAGAGTTCAAAATATGACAACATATGAAAGCTGGTAAGGTTATAAACACACTCTTCAGTACCTGAGAATATTTGGAAGTGTAGCCTTAATGCTATGGTTCCTAACGAGCAGAGACAAAAGCTTCACCACAAAATCAATAAATTGGTTTTCGTCGGATATGAAGAGGGATCAAAGGCTTCCAGACTTTAAATAAAGTTTTATCAGCAGGAACATGGAATTCATTGACGGCGATAGTTGTGAGAACCACATGGCAACGTCTACGATACCAGTCAAATCTAAATTACAATATCAAGAAGAACATGCAAGTAAAGAGGTAGGCCAAGGTGTTTCAACAACAACCACTGTTATCCAGCATGTGATGTCAACCGGATTTGTAGATCCAGATCAACAACTTGCACAGTCTGATGAGCAACCTGAACACGTAGGACTAGTTCCTGATCAAAACGCACTGACTAGACGTTCTGAACGTTCAGGCAAAGCAAAGCCACCGGAAAGGCTTACAGAAACCATTAACCTTGTAACCACAGTCAAAAGTCCAGAACGAAATCTCATGCCCAGAATCCGGAAAAAGCCGCATACAGAACACTGTATAAAGGTCATGAATGCTGAAGTTTCCTCTTTGCAACAGAATGACACATGGAAATGAACTCCCTTACCACTAAGTAAAACTGCAATGGGAAGCTGACAAAAGAGAAGTGGATCGATTTAAAGTGAAATTTGTCACGCAATGCTTTTTTCAGAAATTTGGTCAAGATTATTACGAAGTATTTGCACCTGCGGTAAAAAGCAAAATACTCTACTAGCCATTGCTGGTAAAAGAAATATGAAAGTGTAGCACTATGTCATTCAAACACCTTTTTTTAACGTAGATTTATAAAATGAAGTGTATATGTGTCAACCTGAGGATTATGAAAGTGAAGACCCAGGGCTGGTATACAAACTAAAATCTCTCCTGGTTGAAACAAGGATCCACAGAATAGAATGATATGCTAAACGATATACTGCTCTGCAATGGACACAAAAGGAGTGAAATCGATCCTTGCCTGTACTCCAAGCAAGTAAAC
>JAHWFP010060189.1:0-18454 GCA_023313725.1 Lithobius niger | reverse complement strand
GCAGATAAATAAATATCTTTTACGTTATTCTTACGTACAACAATTTACGATGAATCATATCGGCGGATTTTGTCTTTTTTGATGTAATTCCTATGGTATCGACTCATGAAAGCTGTCGGTTCAGGGTTCACGTCCAGACTGCCGCCGAAATTTTTTGCTGTTCGTGTGGTTCCAGCTTGGAACTCCTTTACCGACGAAGCAGTCTCGACAAGTACCGCGTTTGGTTTCCGGCGTATTCTGGACGGTTTACCTCTGACCCGGTTTCTGAAGCGACACCATAATTTTGTCTATCCTACCACGCTGCCCAGACCCATTTTATGATTAGCATCAGTATTTAAGGCTTTTGTTCGTCACTTGCTTGAGTATGCAAGACGGGTGTGGTCGCCGTCAGTGCTAAAAGGTATTGACCAGGTTGATTCTGTTCAGTGCCGATTTTCAAAAGGCGTCATAGGTTTGCCTGACCTATACCTCGCCAGGAGCACTTGTTAAAAATTGCATCTAGACTTGCGTTGGTTGAAGTCAGATTTTGTTGTTACTATCAAAATTCGTCATGGTTTCATGAAGGCTGACTTACCTTTATTCAGCCTCAGCATGGTGCACACCATGGGAGGGGGGTCACTCACTGTAACTTATAGCCCTAGCCTCAAATCTGGAGTGCAGACGAAATTTTTTTGCCGTTAGAATAATTAATTCCACCTTGGAACTCTATTCCAGAGGCAGTGTAACCCACCCATTCCAATGCTGTGTTCAGACGTACATAGGCTATTATTCCATTAACTAAATTTTAGAAGGAGCCCATTTTTGTTTTTCCTAAAAGCTGCTAAGTTTCTTACCACTAGCATGGATGAACTGTTTTATTATTTATATTGTTATTATTTATATTTGTTATTATTTATAAGTGATGTGTAAAGTTGGATAGCAGTAAATGATAAACTCGCAAAATGCAATGTGTTTCACAGTGAAAAATTTCCAGTTCGAAAAACTTATATTTCAACATTTGCCCTGGTGAATTGGAATATGCGGTTTGAAGTATAATGTGAGCTTCACTTGCCTCTGCTCCATATTATGTAAAATGTGTCACAGAATGAAATTCGTAAACATGCATGGTTCTACCTATATTTTCCCTGTCCAGCATTTTTTTCAGCATCCTAACGAAAAATTTACAATTCAACGTTGTCATTCAGATACAGTTCGTGTTAAACTAGAAACGCAGCCTCATAATAAAAGATGAATTAAAATAAGAGCTTTCCCGACTGCCACCATATTCAAACATGGCTCCTCCCACTGTTGCTAAGCAATACAGAGCAGCCTTCCCAGCAGCCAAGCATGTTAGTGTTATCACTTCCTCTCGTGATTTCACGACCCTTCCCATCCTTTGGGACTGCACTGTGACTGAGGTTGGCGCTAATGACCTAGCTGTCGGGTTCCACTCACACACAACGTTTGTCCCAGTTGACGAGCTTTGGCCACTTAGTCCCCTCCATTCTTTTTTATCTTCACTTTTTTTTTTATTGATTTACGTGTTTTGAAGTTGCTTATACTTCCTTGAAAACTGAAAAGTATATACTCTGAAACGTTGCATCTTTTAGAATAAAAAAAAGAACTGTATTTTTGAGCATCCAAATCCAGACATTTTAATACCTCTCAAGTCGTGTATCTCAACTGCTTCTCATTTTTGACCTGTCGATACCTTATTTGTCTTACGTATCATATCTCCTTCAAGCCAAATTTAGTTTATTCTTCATTCAGAACTTGAATACTTGATTTATTTCTACTCTCGTGCATGTCATTATCGCTAATCCTGCTATCGAGTTCATCTCAAATATCGTTTGGTTGTCATGAATCTCATTTATATGTCATATATACGTATATTTCCATCCATTTTAATTTAACTCAGCCAATAGAGCAGCGTCAAGTGACGTCATATTGGCTACGAGACACCATTTGGAGGTAATAGCTACAAGGTGCACTAGATTAAAATGTAACGGAAAACAACGGCACTTCTAGTCAAGACAGTGCTTTGAGAGCGGTTTCTTAGGCTTAAAAGAACGTTGTTTTCTCCAGCAACAAAAATCACGCGTTATAGCCTTTAGAAATCCAGTCTAATAGCATTGCCTTCAGTAAGACGACCTTCTTTTCGCTCTCCAGTGCTCCTTGCAGCTAACCCACTGACTCCACCATAGAGTTATACACAATAATACTACGTTGTGCCACTGCCCTATATATGTGGAAAAACATCCATCGCAAGAGTAAAACAGCGTTCTATTGGTTGGGTAATCATTCCAAGTAAACACAACGCAGCATTTTATGTATACGTGCACATCCATAGACACACACACGGGCTCATGTACACACACACACAATTCTTTTAAAATTGAATCTGTAATTAAAGAAAAAAAAACAGAGCAAAAACAACTAATCCATGTACACAAAAAAAACCTTCTTCGAAGGAAATTTTAAAAGGAATACCACGAGTTTTCTTCTCCAAAAAAAAAGTCTTCTTACAAGATGGGTTTATTAAGGCCACTAACCATCCACCACTAATATTACGGCGAAAACCAATGCTTGAAAACCTTACCGGTTTTCTTCAAGAAGTGAGTCGTGACCTAATAATTTTAGAAGCAGAATTAGTGGTCTTGAATTTCACAGCTTGCATGAAGACTTTTGTTTGAAATGGGATCCTCCGGTTTTCCATTTCCTCAAAGAAGGATTTTTTTTAATTTGTAACCAGCTCGTTACGTATAGCAAGGCACAACACGAGCCAACACTCGTGGTGCACCTTGCAGTTACATAAGCTGCTTGTGCGCCCTGTCAACTTTTGCCCAACAGCAGAACTTGGCCGGATGCGAATAGCCGTGTAGCAAGCCAGCCCCACTGCTGAACCAGTTGGGACCGGTTCGCACCTGTTAGCCAGTCACGTGACGTAAAGCCTCAGGCAACTTTCATTGTTCTCCAGAGTATAAAAGAACGCTGGAGAACCTCTGAAAGGCCAGTTGGTATTAGGGAGACGAATCGAAACGTTGCTCTCTAAGACTCTGCTAGGATTAGACCAAGCTGCAACTTGTGTTTAATGCCTAATATGTGTTACTCGGTGTGTAGATCCCTAGCTATGCGGTAAGGAGTGATTTTCCTAAAAACTATCGCCCACTCCCTGAGTCGTCACATTTTATTACTCTTCTGTAATAACTAGTAAACTTCAAATTTACGTTTCGTAAATGTCCTACATTTGTAGTATTAGACGATATAGTATAATGGTGTGGCTGCGGCTATAGTCTGGTTCTCGCCAAATGTAAGGTTACATCGTATTTGTGAATTTCATTTACCGATGAAGATATGGTCACTGTATTCGATATTATCTTATCGATGTCCAAATATAGGAAGTTTTTTTGATCGCCTTTTCGTTACCAATGTGTTTCGACGTATTTGGAGACATACGCACCAAGAATGTTTATATAATTTAGGTTTCTGCGGAAATCATGCACTGCTTTGAGTGGAATTCTACATGCCTTTTTTCTTGAACAGTAAGCCCTACTGTGTTTCGAAATGTTTACTGAGTTTCTAAACACAAAACAAATGATTGTACCTATTGTCTAAACGAGGTTACGCAATTAAAACACGTTTTTTCGTAATTCTTTGTATTTATTTTTATTTTCTGTTCATAAACAAGCCTGACGCATCCGTTTGGGACTTTCTTCCAAAAAGCCAACTGTTTCTTCTATCCCACCAAAGGGAGTGAATATGCCTACTCCTACTGAAGTAACGAGACGTAATTTAAGGACTGCAAAACCAATTGTGGCACCTTTTAAATGGGCAAGAAAAAAATCACATCTGTCAGAAGAATATTTTGTATTTTTTAGTATGTTGCCGCTACGTTTGTGCCCTTGATCTGGTTTGTAACAGTCAGCATTGATAAAAAAAATTCCCCATAAAGGAGACGTAAAGAGCTTCATTTTCATAGACTCATACAGAAGAGGATTCCTTACTTGAAAACATGTATTTCAATTGATCAATAGATGTTGCGTGTTGCAACTAATCTCATTCAACAGCACCATGTATTGTTCACCCATTGTTTGGAATAATCATCCGAACATCCAGTATTAACGTAAGAATGTTGCTTTCTGGGAGATAAGACAGACGAGGACACTTATAAATAAATAAACAAATTTACCACAGACGTGGAAGGGTGACAGAAGGGGGTGGACTCACTAACACTGCTCCTAAGACTACGAAATGGTGAAAAGGTGATCAAAAAAGTTAAGTATTCATAAGGGGCATTTCAAATGCCTCTCAAGGGGTTCGTTACGGAGAAGTCTGCTAAACCCGGCGAGGGTGGAAGATCCAACCATTTCCTTGCTAAGACCATTCCAGATCGGAACTGTTACGACGACAGTTCAAATATGAGATGGGGAAAACTAGTTTCCAGTCGTGACTTGGGGTGCATCTCAAACGAGGTGCAAAATCAAAGAATGGGAGGTCAAATGCTGACAAGGCCTCTGATAATTTTAAAGACCAAGATTACATCAAACCAAAGTCGACGGACCACCAACAATTCCAGGCTAGTTCGGAGCACACTGGGTTGACTTTGCTGGGTTGACTCCATTTGTGTGACTCTGTTAGCGTTTTTGTTTGTGAGAAGGAGTCACCATTGATTTTATTTACCATCCTGTAATAAACAACAACTTCCACGAAAGTTCCAAGTGTAAATTAATTGAAGGCCAGGCTGAATACTGGTGTAAACACGAGTAAGCTCCATCTTGGTTCATGCCACCCTTCAGTAAGTATATAAACATTCTCTACGAGTAGAACTCTATTAACATCAACGGGCATGAAATGATGTACCTTCATAATAAGTTGATACGTTAATAACTAGTTTTTTATAACGATGCAGAGGATGACATTTTTATGACCAGCCCCAAAGAGTCTGGAAATATTGCTGACATTCGGTAGTAATTCTCATCTACAAACCTTCCAGTGTTTTATTTTTTAAAACATTGACACGTTTAACTTATTTATACCTTTTAAAATTCATTAAAAGAACACCAAACTTCACATTTTAAAACACAGTATAGACATTTTAAAGACAACACACTATGAAGATAGCCGCCTGTCCTTGTTCTAGTGTGACTTTACTGCTTACAAAAATTTGTCCACTCTGAAACAGCTTCATAATTTTCCTAGTACAGCACTACCATTATAGCTGTGATCATTTGTGACCATGTTTATCTTCTTTAGTTTCGGTCACTGTCAATGTACTGTTGGAGGAATCGCCATGAGATATTCTGAAGCCTTGGTTTTCACTGCCTGTGTCTTCATTGGCTTGGTACATGTTCACAGGCGGGCTCAAATGAGCGATTCCTTTACCCTCTTGGAGTTTCGACTTTTCATCTTCCGGCAAACTGACTACGCATCGCAGCACGTCAAATTTAGCAGGTAAATAGCCGTTCTCAAAAATCCATTTGAAAAGCCAAGAAAAGAAGAGTAAGCACACAAAACTAACGATCATAGCAAATGTACGAAATGGAAAGAGCTGCCCATCTTTTTTGTCGTACCACGGATAATGAATGATGGGTGGAAGATCCAATAGCACTTCGCCGCCCAGTAAACGTAAAAGAAGGCCAATAATGTACGCAAATAAAGAGCCGTACGTATTCACGTAGGACGGCAAGTAGATTACACACACTAGTTGCGGAAAGATAACAACGTACACAAAATCGGAGCACAAATACCAAAGGCCATAGATACTTGGAATAGTTAAAGCGGTAACGGTTGCCAGGGCGCCCATCACAATGATGGCACCACGTAACACCCACATAATTTCTTTCTCCGATGCCTGCAAAAGATTAGAAATCAAAGTAAATGTAGAAAATGGTACACTCAGAATTTCTAAACGTACAAAATCTTAATAAAGTATCTGTTAATATCCATTAGCTCCCACCCACAAAGATCTCTAGACCGACTGTTTCTTGCTTGTTTGGGGGGGGGGGGATTGAGGCTTAATGGCGCGTCGACAACTTGGTCATTAGCGCCAACCTCAGCCACAGTGCAGTGGTCCGGGTTGCCACTGCGCCACACATTACAGAGATGTTATTCAAACCCCTAATCTAAATCTTGTCATACAGCTGTACCTCCTGCAAAAATTGAAAAACACCGGACAGGAGGACAGACTCGCCCAACTGACGCGCAATGTCATGCGGAAGATGGAACCGACGACGAACACCATCAAGATGGCGACAATCAACAAGTAGGTGCCGGACCGTAAGTGGCCGTCGACACCAAGAACATTCAGGAGGGTCAACCCCCCGCAAAAGGAAACAGTGAGTAAGTCGGGTGTGACCAATTCGCAAACGGGCCAACACAACCTCCTCACGGCGACTGCGGCTTGTTTGGGCTCGTCAGTAGAGAATATCTGTGGATGAGAGCTAAGGTTACTATTGCTAGAGCAAATGACAAGAGCTAAACGATACAGTTACAGCAAGCAAAATAGCTGAAACTGAATGATAGCAGATACTGTGAATGATTGGCAACCGGGCCTACTCCTATTTTTGCCAACTGATCATTAAATATTAATTAGCTCTACTCACAAAGATCTTTAGACAGACTTATACAGGAGCAAAACAGCTTTTCTAGAGATATTCGTGGGTGACAACTAATTGATATTAAATGATCAATTGGCAAAAATAGGCCTAGGCCCGGGTGTCTATCATTCAGTAGAATGGAGCCCCAAACATGCAGAAGTTTCTGCTATTTTGTTTGTTGAAGCAGTATTAGTTTTACTGTTAACATATCTGTCTGCCGATTACAATCAAACGTAATGTTTACCATGTTCACACAAAGCACTAAGTATTAATGATACTTATATTATGTAACTTAGTTTTTTTTTTGCCTTATGCAATGAAAGTGTAGTTGTGCCCTGTTTAAAAAGATGCCCCTGTATTCTTATTCATCTTAATAATAATAAATAATTAAAAATTTCTCCACATTTGAATGGAAGGACACGGAAGGGCGGTGAACCTCTAACACCGAGCCTGTTGATGAAGCGAATGAATTGTGATGGTGAAGGTAAAAATGGAAAATGGAGGAAAGGGCCAACAACCATATTTTTTTCTAAAGTTCAGAGAGTGGACGTCGCAGAAAGGGTTGTAGGATTTCTTTTTCCAGCATTCGACGAAAACCACGCACTGTAGGTTGGTCCACAGTGTCTGCCCTGTGGTGTCTTCACGTGTGGCACCACAATAGTTAGCAATCCTTGTTTACCTTTTGTTAACCCTAACCTAGACTAACCAACTAGTAGGAGTGCCATAACATGTAACCATAGATGCATGTAACTGCTCACCATAGATGTGACACATGATCACTGTGTCACATGACAACTTATTATACAAGGCCTGGATGCCTAACAAACACGTCCATTCCTGTGCTTGTATTAAGCTGTGTTTTAGTTGTTACTCTGCTGGGGGAACACCACGCAATAAGGCTACCACGACAGTCCATGCCCCAATGGAATTCCAGATACGGACAACACGTACAGAGAAAAAATTCTGACGACAATTTGTGCGGGAGAACTGGGCTGCCAGTTTCCAACTATGGCCTCGGGTTTTATCAACGAGTGGTGCAACGTCAAAAAAAGGTAGGTTTACGGCAATCAAACCCCTCAGGATTTTAAAGGTCAAAATTAGGTCGAAAACGAATTCTTCTCGACTCTAAGAGATCCAGTCCTGTCCTGGCAAGGCGAGTACTGTAATCTAGATCACGTAGGCCATGCAGGCGTTTTGTGAACTAACGTTGCACAGATTCTATTTTATCAATGTCACCCAAAAGGTGAGGGGACCATACTGGAGTAGCATACTCAAGGAGTGGTCGCACAATCTTGTATCTTATTGGAAATGATGTTTTTTTTTTGTCATTTTGTACATAAATTAAATAGCTTAAGATTTTGTATTAGTGATTTAAATCTCCAAATGGACAAGATTAAACCACCCTATGAAAGGAAAATAAGTTAGAATTCTCTTTTTTTTTTTTTGTCATTAACTTGGTATCTGTGGAGTCGCCAGTCAAGCTGATACTTACTTTTTGCCGAAAGCAACACCTATAGACGTTTCTTGCAAACATGGAACTTGTGCTAAGAATAGCTGAATCAACTGAAGACATGACAGCAGCAGCAACAGCTCCTAACCCGAAGAATGAGACAGCTGGAGGGGTCAAGAACCGCAGGACGAGTGGCAAAACCAATCTTGCATCATCGGCAGGGATGGGGACTTTACCATCGTATGCCGTCTCGTTCCAAGCTGGGGAAAAAATGTTCTTAATGTACACGGTTTTGCAGTGGAAATGGTTTGGTTCCTAACAGTTTTACACCTAAAAAATGTGGGTAAAAAATAGTAAACTTATTCACGCTCGTTTACCTTGCAAAGAAAAGTCAGGTTGCAAGGTATTTTTGGTGAAAGAAAAATTGGTAAAAAAAAAATGCCTGTGAGAACTGAACTCTGCTTCCTTTTACAAAATACTATAACCCTAAATTTGATCTTATTATTACCATTACTTCTACCTTTCTTACATTATGTATGGTTGTTTGCTTTTTGTTTTAAGGTCAAGATTTGTAAGCACAATTGTAACTGCTAAAAATTGTAACATGTGTGCTAGCAAAGCAATCTAAAGTATGTACCACGGTCTGATAAATGTGAAAAGTGTACCTTAATTGTGTTTTGTTTTTTGCTATCGCGTCACATATACTCAACCACCACAATGTTTTGCCTAAATGGTCCATTAAATGTTTCTTAATCAAATTATATGTAGAAAAACTCTTTACTCTTGTTTATGTCATCACTGTGGTAAGACACAAATTGATTTAATTGTATTTAGTAGTCAAAATTAATGCTTTTTATCGATAAAAAAAAATGTGCAGCAATTACCTTCTGAACTTTTGTTTTGTATTTAGTTAGCAACTATTTAGTTGTCATCTTTAAAATAGTGTTCACACGTTCACGGTAAATTTGACCGGCAAAATAGTGTCTTAAATATGTTTGAATTAATGTGTACAACAACAATAACTCGGGCTATCAGAGGGCAATACCAGGCATATCAGTAAACAGCCGGTCACATCCCATTTTTATTGATAAACAAATGGACTTTGAATTTTCAAACGACAGCTTCACCTCAATCCCTCCATGTTGTTTATGCATTAGATTAGATCGGTCTTTTGTCACGTAATGCGGAAAAATGTGTGCATTTTGAAGTGCGTGTCATAGACGCTACTGTAACTAATAGATGTCAAAGTTACTTTAAAACATTAATCTCTTTTCGTTGCATGGTCACAAATAGCCACCTGATTGGTTAGATTATGCACTGTCCGTCACATAGCTCTACATGTAAAGCAGAAATAAAATAAAATTGTAAATTAGACTCAAGGAGACTGATTAACGATTAGGAATGTAAATGAGATAACAAAAACATTGAATTGCGATGAAATTCAAGTCTCAGTGATGTACGCCAAACAACTAAAATAGGTGATCAACTTCAAAATGCACAAATATTTAGAGGCTCTAACAATCTGAATGGCAATTCTACTTCATGTACACGGTTTTGCAATGGAAATGGTTTGGTTCCTAACAGTTTTACACCTAAAAATGTGGGTAAAAAATGGTAAACTACTTCACACTCTCTTACCTTGCAACGAAATTTCAGGTTGCAAGGTATTTTTGGTGAAACGAGAATTGGTAAAGAAAATCTGCCTTCCTAAACCAAATGTGAGAGCTAAACTCTGCTAATTGAACTAATTGAACTATTGTAGTTGACTACTGGCAATTCTACTAGGTCACTGAGTAGAAGGCATGTGATCAGCTGGTTGACATTTTTATCACACTAAATTTTCGTAATTTAGATGGATGCTTCTGTAGGGTAATTAAAATTGCTAAAAAAAACTAATTCACAGAAATTCCCAGCATTGCAATATCCTAAGAGCACTCTGTACCTATGCCCAACCAAAAAAATCGTGGCTGAACTTCATGTTACAAGAAGCAGAGGATACACAGAGGATCATAGATAAAGCATCTTGCTATATTTTATTAAGATTACAGCAGCCCACTGTCCATTCTTTAGGAAAATACTTGAACTTCAATAATCACTCACAACTAATTTACGTTGCTGCAAATTTTCGATAGTCATTAAACACCCGTTATTATGTGTTTAAACGCCGACTATCTTCATCTGGCTTCCTGAGAGTGTCCAGAACGCAGAAAGCCAGATGAAGATAGTCGGCGTTTGAAGCCTAACAACGGGTGTTTAATGACTATCGAAAATTTTGCAGCAACGTAAATTAGTTGTGAGTGATTATTGAAGTTCGAGTATTTTCATAAATCATGAGTTGTGCTCTTCAATGTAAACGATCCTTTAACTAACCATTGTAGGGTAACTTTTGCTTTATTTGATTAATTTGGACAGGAAATTACCCAGCGTTAGTGGTGTATGCGACTGTCTGTTTGTATGTATTTCGATTATTTAAAATGTCTTAATTGGTAATTTGTAGGCTAGTTCGTTCGTTTTATTTAATTTAACTAGACATTTTACCGCAATTTCGTACAAGGCTGCACTACAAAAAAAATATGTCAGGATATTTCCCTCGATTCCCTATGTACGCTTTGATCCCTGTGCATGGCGTCTGGCCTGATCTTGAATGGTATTTTACTTGGGGTATTGCCTTACATTGAATTTACACAAAATAATTTTTTACCAAATAAATTATCTAAAAAAAAAAGCTTATGTCTCATACGAAAGTTTATTATGATTAAAATATGCCAACAAAGGGTAAACTCAAAGGGGCTTGTCGTCCGTCATGCTGCATGGATACAGTCTATGTATATAATGAAACGGATGAAACTAAGTCATATCATAGAACAATCCGTTTTTTTTAATAATCTCTCTTATAATCACTGGAACTCACTCTCAACGTCTTTATTGTTAAACTAGTCTCACGTTTTAAGTTATTATTTGTATCACTACGTTGTCCAGAGCCATCTGAGAAGCTTTTCAGGTTTTGCTATTCTAGTTATTTTTCGTTAATTGGACGTGAATACAATTTCTTTGGCAACGTTGTTTAGCATTACCGTGATACACTAGTGTGTGGCTAGGCACGCACGTCAGTATACACGTTCTCATTGTCCGAACTTTGGCCGTCCAATGACAGACGATGCCGACAATACTAACGATGGTTATTACAATATTTTCGCACTTACGCACCCTCCCACGCCATCCCCGTTACACCCCCAGGCTCCAAACCATAAAAGGTACATACGTCGTTCGTATTGTACTGCACCCATTCGTCCAGTTTCATAGCTGGTAGCTTTCCCGTTATCTCGGAATCGATGAATGAGTCACCCATGGGATTTAACATGGGGATGAGTGGACTAGACGGGGCTTTTACCACGGTGCTAAAAGGCTTCTCAGATCGCTCTGGAAAACGTAATGGTACAAAAATAATGACTTCAACGTGAGACGAGTTATCAATAAGGACGTGCAGTGCGAGTTCCAGTGATTATAATAGTGCGTAAGCTTAAAATGTAATAACGCTCAACACAGGTACGTATTGTTCTATGACATTACTTCTGGCTGGTCCCCTCTCCCCTCTCATTGGGTATTGTAAACCAGCTAACAGCCTATCATCAGCTTGACCTCACTGACACAGTACTGACCATGTTGCAGTAAGTAGCAAGTGCCGTTTGTGCGAGAGTTTTTATCATACCAGGAATGATAACTAACAAAATAAGCAACTGTTTCTCTAACATGGTCATACCTGTAATAGCATAACACACTTTCCAATAACTTTCCAAAAACATTCTCCATTACCTGTAGCCTTTCCAATGGCTCCCACCCAAACAGATGGTATAGCAACGACTATGCAGGCAACTGCAGCGACATAGGAAAGCTTTTCAGCACGTTTGCCATTCTTGGATGATAAGACACGCTGGAAGTAGTCCTAAACACGAAAAAAAATATCAGTTAAACTCTGAAATGGTTTTTCAGAAACTTTGTTTTATTAGATCGTGTTATTTTAATTAAGAGTTTGTTTTTTTTAATCGGAAACTGGGGTTAAAGCATGACGTTAGATAAGAGCCAAGACAGTTTCTCCAAATTTTGAGTAAAAGGTTAGCTACAGTTTTAATATTTACTATTCACTTCACAAGGGGAACTAGCTAGTCTAGATTGGATGAAAGTGTTAGCATTACAGGTTTTATTATTTTGCTTAGGAAAAATCAATGGCCTCCCTTCCATCTGTTTCCGATTGGAGGGGGGGGGGTGTTTTTCTGGTGGCCAGTGCATCCAATGGCAGCATTCTAGCCACCATGATTTTATTTTATTTTGTTTGTTGCTTTGCTCTTTAGCTAATATGTTCGGCATGTTTACCACAATTAATGATAATACAGTAACTAAATGAGGGTTACTTCTGAGAAACTATCCGAAATTCCGTAAAACAAAAGCTTCTGGGAGCGCCCTGCCGGATCAGTCGACCTGTTGTTTCGCCGATGTCTGAAACAGCAGGTTTACCCTGGGAGCAGCTTTCACCAGCATAGTATGGCGCTGTGCTTGGTCATGCAGATGGGTGTTGCAAAGTGGCTGTAAAGGCCTCTCCAGACAGAAGGAAATTTCGTGCGAAGCTATGCGTAACTACGTGCCTACAAGGTCAACATTGCAGCAATCGTGTGGTTGGTGTTGCGTTAAGGACGAATATTGAAGTCTTTTTTACACCATACTGCGTCGGCGTGCAGCCGCGAGCAGCCAGTCTGGTTAGGGCTTAACCCTCACATATGCTTGGTCCCTAGTATTATTTCAGGAGCGGAGCGCTGAAAAGCCTTACGGCGCGTTTACGCATCGACTCGCCTTCGCATTCTCGCAGCTAGAACTCAATCGCGATGGCAAAGGTGACATTGCCATGGTAACAACGCTAAATGGATTACCTAAATCCGCCATGGTTTGAGTAAATACTTGCAGTCTTAATATCCGTGCCAATAATATAAAGAATTCCTCATGACGAAACAATTTTCCCAAACGCTTCTGAACTCACGTTATTTGCTGTTTTCGTTGCGAGGTGGCAGACACATAAAACGGCCGCCATGTTGGAATTTGAGGTGATTTCTAGCTTCTAGCTGCGAGAATGCAAAAGTGAGTCGTTGCGTAAACGTGCCCTTACACTGGTTTGCCTCCATGGTGGGTAATCAGAATAGGGCAGTGACAGGACGTAGTATTATTGTATATAACTCCATGGTGGAGACAGTAACTGGGCTACCTGCAAGGAGCACTGGAGGGTAAAAAGAAGGTCGTCATACTGAATCCAATGCTATTAGACTGGATTTCTTAAGCCTATAACGCGCGATTTTTGTTGTTGGAGAAAACAACGTTTTTTTAAGCCTAAGAAATGCGCTCTCAAAGCACTGTCTTGACTGGAAGTGCCTTTGTCTTCCCTTACATTTTAATCTAGTGCACCTTGTAGCTATGCCCTCCAGATGCTATCTCGTAGCCAATATGACGTCACTTGACGCTGCCCTATAGAGTAGTGACATTTGCCGCCATATTGGCACTAGATTGGCACCAGTAAGGGTTTTGAAGGGCATAACTACAAGGTGCACTACATAAAAATGGACGAAAAAACAACGGTAGAGCGGATTTCTTAGGCTTAAAATAACGTTGTTTTCTCCAACAACAAAAATCGCGCATTTTTACGTCTAAGAAATCACTCTTCACAGCATCGGCTTCAGTATGACACCCTTCTGTTCCTCTCTGCAGTGCCCCTTGCAGCTAACCCATTAAGGCTTCAGCATAGAGTTATATACAATAATACTACTGCTCTATAAAAGTGGAACATACAAACTATAATAACGGGCTTTTCTTCTCCCCATGCCCATTTCATCTCGTCCTGATGGCAAGGCAGCAACTGGGTCCGATGGACCCAAAAGACCCTGCAATAACTCTGAAATTCAGTCTGAGAAAAAAGTTAGTCTGGTGTTTGTGGAACACTGCCATAAGGCCACAAAGCCCTACGTGGGTGGTAGAAACTGCTATGTTTAATCAAACAGGAATTCGTACACCAAAAATGCTTCGTGACCGGGGGATATTCTTGTTGAAATCCCGTCACCCGTTACTACTTCTAAGGGAGTAGTTTATAAATGCTTACATCCCAAAATACCAGCAGAGGTGTGACCATTTAGTCTTACCTGCCAGGGAATTCCGCCAAATATCAGGAGTAGTGCAGCATCGGTGTACTGTCCAATCTGTCTGGTTTCTATTTTACCAAACCAATCAATGTTGCTTGTCGATAAGGATTTAACGGCTGGGTTGACCATGGCAAAGGGAATGCTTAGCCACTGGAAAAAAAAAAAATTATTCTTTATTCATCAATATTGGCTTAACAGGTTCTCATTAACCCAGTGATAAGTCAAAGAGATACGTGGTTGTAGGTATTAACACTATTAACACTACTAAGCGTATTGTGGCCAAGTGCAACTTAAATTGCAGGAAATCTTTCTTTTGCAATCGCGTGGTCCGGCCGTGGAACTCACTTTCATTGTATGTTGTTTCAGCGCCCACTATTTCTGTTTTCAAAATTAGATTATTTGATGTAAACCTTGATAAGTTTCTTTCTTGTGCGTTTAAATGAGGAATGGTGTCAGTGAACCTTCGATGTCCCTTCATTCTCCTGTCGGCAATTTGCTTGACAAATAAATAGTATTATTATTGCATACATTACAACATGTAAAAAGTATAATATTACAAATCTGCGACTTATTCAAAATTACTGTTACATTTGAATTCAGATAGATCACAGTAATAGTATTATTTACAATATTTTTTGAAATCAGTCACCATGCATCGTATTATATTCATATTCATTTTCTTGTACAAAATCTTACCAATATTTCATCATCAAGTGGAAAAATTAGTAAAATCAGTACTTTTTGTTTAAGTGTATGTCATGATGTGAAATAGGTTAACTACACTAAATAATTCTTTAAAAAATGCACGTTTACTTGTTATCTGGAAAGCTGTGTTTCTCACAGAATGTAAATTTTTCGAGTCTACTTACAAGTCCACCCAGTATGAAGACAAGTTGAATCACATCAGTATATGAAACTGAATACAGTCCTCCAACAAGCGTGTACAAGAGTGCAAAGATGGCCGACACTATTACTGACGTATTGGCATCGACGTCAATGATAACGCTAAGAGTGGCTCCTGAAAATAAACATATGAAATTAAATTGTAAAAGACATAACGTAACGCACTTCGCCCTCTGGCCCTCCCAACAAATAGACGAACTTGCTTTCCTTCTTACTTTCCGATGTGCTTCTCTGCAGGCACTGCAACCGCACTATGTCCCGCGATATAAAGAAGAAAGCCAGAAAGGATGGTGATTTCAGGGTTTATTCCAGGGCCACGCGGTCTGTCTTTAGGAGATGTTATCAGTGGTTCAAGGATGCTCTGATCAGGGCTTCTAGTGAGGTAGCTTAGTGTTTTATTAGGACACGTCGGACAAATTCATGAATTTTTTTGTGTGGCTTTGTTACTGTATCGGCAATAAGGAAATGGGCTGCTCCATGCAATCTGAACATATATTGGGCTGAAACAGGCCTTATATACCAAAATAAGTAACTAAACTACATACAGGGATGCACTTTTCACGACCATTAATACGCCGGTCAATATAATATGCTGAAACTGACTACAGTGGTTCTACACATCATTTATGACAAATAACGTTCTATGAGAAAATGTCGAAAATCCAACAGGAAGTGAATATACAGCTCACTTCCGGTAAATAGTTTTTATCACAGTCTTTATCACATAACTCCTAGACCGTTTAACCGACAGGGCTCAAATTTTGCAGGCATATTCTAGAGACCATTTACGTCAATTAATATTTAATGACATTTTGTTGTAACTCTACCGAAACTGATGGTAAATGTCAGTTCCGGTATTTCTTCACTTAATGAATAACTTTTAAACGGGTTAGTCGGCAGGTTCCAAATTTTGCGAATACCTATCTTACATCTATGATAAATAATGTTCTATGAGAAAGTGTCTAAAAGCCAACCGGAAGTAAATATATACCTCATTTCCGGTAAATAGTCTTTATCACGTAGCTCCTAAACCGTTTAACCGATAGGTGTCAAATTTTGCAGGAATATTCTAGAGACTATTTACATCAAATAATATCTAATGATATTTTGTCCTAACTCTACCGGAAGTGGTAGTGCTGTCAGTCCCAGTAGGATTTCTTTGTCCAGATGGATATTTCCTAAACGGCTTAGTCTTTTAAATTGTTTTAAGCAGAGAAAAAATACGCAAGCGCTTACTGTCCTAGGATGGTTTTTTATTCACACACGCTTTCAGCCCGAGAAGGTCAACAATCAAGCATAAGTACAAGAAACTCATTACCATTGTTCGCAACAATGGCTCCGAGGACACGGCTTGCAGCCCCTCGGATGCAACTATAATACTTCTCGGCCTTGTCTTCGAAATTATTGTTGCATATCTCGGAGGTACAAATTCTGTATCTGCACCATTGTTGCAAACAGTGGTAATAAACTATACTTATATCATATCCCTGAATGAATCAGCAATTTAAGGGAGCTATGTCCTATTAGACTGATATCGGAAGTGACATGTATATTCAGATCAGGTTTTGTTGTTATTTCTCATCGAACATTATTTATCCTAGATGTAAGAGAGTTATGTGCAAAATTTGGAACCTTCCTACTAACCCGTTTAGAAGTTATGCATTAAGTGAAGAATTTACCGGAACTGACATTTACCATCACTTCCGGTAGAGCTACAACAAAATGTCATTAAATATTAATTGACGTAAATGGTCTCTAGAATATGCCTGCTAAATTTGGGATCTGTCGGTTAAATGGCTTAGGAGTTATGTGATAAAGACTGTTTACCGGAATTGAGCTGTATATTCACTTCCTGTTCGATTTTCGACATTTCTCATAGAACGTTATTTGTCATAAATGATGTGTAGAACGACTGTAGTAAGTTTCAGCATATTACATTGATCAGTTTGTTAATGGTCGTGAAAAGTGTTTCCCTGTGTGTAGTTTTCTTACTATTTACATATTTTGGCATATAAAAGGCCTGCTCCAGCCCAATGCACGTTCAGATTGCGTGGAGCAGCTTATTTTCTTATTGTCCATACACCAAATAAGCTACACACAAAAATTCATGCTTTTGTCCACCAAGTCCTAATTCTATCGAATTTTGTCGCTAAGCTACCTCACTATTCTAGCAGAGTGGCACTCTTCAGGAAGAGTTCTAGCTGGTTAGGGACTAGCTCCCAGTGTGAGGCTGCAAGGGGCTGCAAGACCTTACGTACCTAGAGCTGCAGCCACAGTACCCGCCACCGGTGGTACAAGGTACTTCCTGTACTATATCCTGGTATCCCCTGAGCCACTCTCTACTAGCAGATACCCTTAGGGGCAGGCAAAGCCAGAGCCATCCTGACCACTGATCTCCAGGGACTGGACCATACATCAAAGTACATAGCATAACTGGAATACATTAATAAAGATACAGAGTATACACAATACATAGCATGGCGCCATAGCATCAAGGTAAAGATGCCCACTAAGGCCCTAGCTTAGAGGAAGCTGTGGAAACACTGTCGTTGCAACACACACCTCGTAGGGCTTCGAACTCATTTATTCCAATCTGTGGCGCTATCCAGAATGCCCCTGCACACCCGTTGCTGCTTGTGCTGTGGTTGACAATGCGTCCTTAGAACGTGTTTTCGCTAAGTTTTAGTTTTGAGTTGTTGCATTTGTTAAATACCAATCCAAACTTACGGCGCGGCGCGACGCTGGTGTCCAAGCTCAGGACAGGGCACGTACTGCTGAATGCTCATGAGCATCGGCTGGGCATCAGCGTCTCTCCGATCTGCAGGTGTGGTACGAAGCCTGAGACAGTGGGGTACTTTCTTTTGGTGTGCCATCATTGGGCGGCCTTCCGAGGCCGGATTCTGGGGGACTGGGAGGGTGACCTGAGGGAAATTTTGGGTGCCTCCTTGGGTGGCAGGACATTGTCCACTCTACAGCAAGTTGTGAGATTTTGTGAGCAGACGGGTAGATTTAGCCGGACTCGGAAGTGATTCTAGGGAATTCTGGCGAGTACGGGGTAAAATACTGTTAATGTTAATATAGCCTAACTATACAGGGTGTTCGGAAATTGGTGTCAAATATTTTGTGGGTCCGCTGTGTGATCAAAGATAAGAAGAAAAAGTCCTATAAACATGGGTCCGGAAATGCACCCGTCTTTAGTTACAGCCCCCCCCCCCCCCAGGTTTGGGGTAAACAGTTCTTAAATACCTCGTAATGATTCACCGTTTCCATTCCAAACTCAGGATATGTGCCATATCATACCTGGTATTTCAGTACTTCATAATACAGTATTGGGTCGCACAACTTATCAG
>JAHWFP010060188.1:0-11417 GCA_023313725.1 Lithobius niger | reverse complement strand
CCCACAGCAAGACTCGGTATACTGCGGGCTAATAAATATTACAGAGAAGGGAGTGGAAACTATAGTCTAGTGGGGGTTTATACCACCACAATTTTCACATAGACTTGTAAGTCCATAGATGTTGAAACTCTGTTTAAACATAAAAAAATCTCCACTACTTTTACAATTTTCCTTATATCGTCTGAACCGTTAATGCTAGGAACTTGTGGTTTGGACCAACAGAAAGCTGGCGAAAAAGCCTTCAAAATGGTGTATTCAAACATCAAAATCCGTCGATTAGAAGTGAAAATAAGTTCGGTTTGGTATTTTGCGTTTGAAAGACCGAACACCGAACCGAACACCCTCTGTTCAGCCATGTTCGGTTCGGTACAGCCTTAGTTTTCAGCGAGGTTAGCGGCCAATGAGGACCTCGGGCAAACGTTCGACTTATTGGACCTGGTTCTCAAGTTGTCGCAATGTTTGGGAGGGGACAGTGTAGTTACTGGCACAGCCGCCCTCGTGGTTGGTGACGAGACTCTCCTGTGAGGCGAAGCAGTTGAGTGTTGGGTGGTCACTCACCGGTTGCTGCTCTAGTCAGAAATTCCTCTTTTTCAGCTTGTCCTTCACATTCGGTGGATTACGGAACAAGCACTCAATGCAGAATTGGTTTAGGGCTGTACGGACTACCCCTCCACATTTTGGCACGAACGTATGCACTTCACTGCCGGTCACTTTGGGTGGTTTTTGCATCACTTTTACCTTTATGGCAGCTTACCTTCTTGGCTTAAAGAAATTCCAGCTTAAGAAATTTTGTTTTAGCTTTTTCAAAGTAATCCCTTCCAGGATCCCACGCCATCAAACGGTATCGAATGCGGCGCATCTCACATCATTGAATAGCCAGCAATTGAGACTTCGGATGTCCTGAGCAGAAAGGGAAGCCTCTTTCAGTCCGAGTGGGCTTTTCATAGAACAACGTTTCATGGGAAGCTCTCCATGCATTCCTCTATTCACCAGGGCGTCAAGCAACAGTAGTTTCTTCTCTTCTTCTACCTCGGAGGTGAAGGAAAGTTCTTGCGCCCACTCATTCAAGGCGGGTTCAACAGCAGCCTTCTCGTCTTTCCAAAGGGCAGAATAGGTATTGTTGATGAAACGTTTCCACGCTTTGGTGGACGGATGTGTGATGAGCAAGCAGGCGTCTGAAAATTGGAGGACAATTTCCGCAATGGCAGGAGAAGAACTGTACCACGTTGAGGTGCCATCAACTTGTTGGGAGGTTTCTCCTTGGCAAGACGACAAATATGTTCATAAATGCGTAGAGCAATATAGGAATGAGAAATTTTGTTTTCTTTCCGCAAAACGAGTACCATGCTCGCTTACGACCATCATGCTCACTTACATCGTAAACGCCACACCTTTCTACTCAGTAATTACATAAATCAAAGCTTGACTCGTCGCTTAATGGTCACAGACAAACAAACCACAGATCTATACTGTATATGGTACGTCTTCTTTCTCGTTGTGCCCGTATTAGGGCAATGGCGTACCTTCTTGAATCATCAGACATTTACGGAACCATGAAGTTGGTTCCCGTCAAGATTCGGTGCTTTACATTTGAGCGGGACAGAAATGAAATTTAGGCCTACTTAATACGAAATACCAATACTGAAGCAATCGGAATTCCAGGTAATATGACGAAATGCGATTAGGGCTTCCACTGCTATGTCAAATAGAGGAAAACAACACAAACATTGTAAAATTAAACATCTTCAACAAAATCGTAAATAAATCAAAACCACCTTGGAGACTCGTTTTGCGGAAAAAATAAACAAAAATGTTGACACCGAATGCCACTCGTGCTTTTATGAAACTATAAATTTGTCCGTCTCGGAAAATTAAACCTGGAAAGAATTTTAGGGGTATTATAGCTCGTAATAGTTGATCCCTTGGTAATACTCTTAATAAATAAGAGCGTTAGCAAGCGATCAAGTATTACCAGCTATAATACCCCAAAACTGGTGGGAAGGGACACACATACTCCCAGGTAGAGAGCAAGCCTAGCTTTACAAGCATTCAGGCTAAACGCACACACGGCTTCATGAGGGAGAAGATTCCAGAGTACACTACCTGAATCTACGGAAGTTGTATTACAGAATCTGTATTACCATTTTTCTTTGGTCCTCTCCAGATTACTGCATCTTCTGGACTTGATAACAAAAAGCCTATGGACATCACTGCCAAGTTTTCTTCTACATACTAAAAATATAAAGCAGGAAAATATTAATAGTCTGCAATATCGGAAAGAAGAGAAACGTATAAATCATACCAAACTTCTGAACTTACAATGGGAGACCAACCAGACCCACTTTGATGGACCTGTAAAGATATTGTAATTAGAAACAGAACTTAATTTATACATTTCACTCTACAGAAGGGTACAAAGGGGAAAAACCCAAAAAGAGAAGGTCGAGCCCCAGCAATGGGTTAAGGTCCATAGTAGAGCACAAAAGGAACCACTGAGATGAAAGGCAGAGGAGTCAGTCTAGCGATGGCAAAGTCAGGCCTCAACCTCGGTCTCTTGGAGTGTACGTATCCCTAATATTGCGCTCGTGAAGCCGTAGCTTCAGGTTTTTCACATTCTAAGAAGTCCAGATCTCGTGCCATCTGCTGTACATCAGGAGGCCCCGAGCGACTGCCCCTTCAATAATCTGTTCCCACCCAGCAAAACCTCCGCTGCATGTTTCGACCATCTCGTTATTCGAGGCAAGGCCCGCCTGCCAGAAGGAAGCTTGTTTAAGAAGCAGCAAATATTTCACCGTTATCATTCCACTGTGACAGTGGCAAGCCACATGATTATAGGTATGACATGGAAGGTACTACGTGGGCTCATTTCACCACACCATGGCAAACATTTATCGTCACTTCAAAACCGTTTCTAACCCTCCCGACGCACCCTCGATTCACAGTTCCGTCTGCACACAAACGCCGCCATTGCATACAACGGAGGTAGGTACTTTGGCAAGCGTATTTTGGATTTATTTAAAGATCATCTTTTAATTACTTCAATTGATGTTTTTGTTGGCCGTGTCATCAAAACTGACGTGAAATTGCTCGTTTGATAAAACCGTCGTAACGCAACAAACGGTCGCCATCTTGGTCGTGTTGGAAAGCTGGGATTCCCCGATCGACACGTGATCACTCATCGCGGCGGGGGCCAGTCACAAGTTACGTCACACGGAGCAAGTCAAGGTCACAGCCATTGGAACTAGCAAGTGCACGTCGATTGGTGGACCGCCGGCTGGGAGTGGGAGCGCGATGGCAGCCGTAAACGGATTGCTTTCAACGATAGTGAATATAAATTAGGAAATAAAGAACTATTCTATGGTATTAAAAAACTTAAAAAAAGGATTTCTGAAACCGTAAACAACGTTGTAATGGAAGAATAACCAAAGGACGTTATCATTTCAAGGTCTCCGATATACTGCAAAGGAAGGTGAATATTTTCGTAAGCGCATTTACATAGTCGAACTTCAACTTTTTTTTTTAGTTATGAAAACCTAATACGATTGTCCCAAGTATATTTTTGTACAATAATTTACACTGTAATTATTACATCTGCAATTTTTTATACCCGTAGATCGCTTAGTTATTTTACTACAATTTATTTTACCGAGGCATGCAACATGTTTACGGCGACAATGTTTTGGTTGTGTTGCAACCGGTATCCGGTTCAATATAATTGCCGGGTCTGGATCTCGCCGGAAAACGCATTATCCGGCGCTAGATCCGGACTCAAGTCAATCCCTATTGGCTCGTGGGTTTCAGGTGTACATGATGGTGAATGCAGAGGAAGGCTGAAGGCATGATGGGGAATTCTCTCATTTTCATAGTACTTTATGGAAAGGGATTCTAACGCGCTCAAATTGGTGTGCCATTTTGAACTGGAAGAGAGTAAAGTGGATGTCTTATTCCACCTAATGTGGTGTTGGGGGTTTAGATATGTAACATGTTCAAGAAGCCTAACATTTATACAATAGGCTGAAAGGCTCATGGTGTTACTTGGTATCACAAAAATTAAATGAACAAGGTGCGAATTTTCAGTGGGTCTTTTATCTTTTTGAAAGATCTCCCACCTTCCTCAGGCACTTCGAGTTTTGACTTGGAGAAACAGGAATTTGGTTTGAATTTCTCGCACGTGTTTGTGCTTCCGGTTAGGGAGGAGGGATAAGATGCAGCGAGCAGTGGCTCCATCTGCGAAGCTTGGGAAGAGATAGGAAGGAGTGCTTTCCACTTGCAATTCAATTGTTGTGTCAATTCTGGTGTAAAAACCTTGATTTTGTGACGATCAAGGGACAATTTTGGTAATTAAAGCCTAACATTGATCCATTGATCGCTCCCCTCATTTCTCCCTAGTGAATCACTGCAACATCAACTCACTTGTGCATTACCATCGATCCAATGTACGTAGATATTCTTACTTCAAATTCCACAAAGAGAACCTGAAGAAGACTAGGGACATTGTGACAATACCACCTCGAGTGAATATATGTTCGTCAAAAATTCGCTATGCAATATTTTACTGAACTTTTAGAATAAGCGTAATCCAATTCTCCAAAAAAGTCAGTCGATTTTCAAAGTAAAACACCACACAGCTTTTTTGATCACATAATTGTTCCAGTAGCTGTATAAACTCGGAGGATGTTGGATATGTGCAGCAAAATGAATGCGAGTGAATGATTTAATTAGTAATACTCTGCATTTGTAGTCTCGAGTAAAATAATAGTCGCTAAGGCTAGGCCGATACCAACTTTGACCGATCCGATACTTCAATGCATTACTTCCAGTAAAGTTAATGTTTCTTCCATATTCAGAAAAAAAATTTGATGAAAAATAATCTCAAAGCTCTATAAGCAAGTATCTTGCAGCAAAGTGTGCTTTTTGGAACCTGTTTTTCGTTTTTGTTAAATAATTTGAGAACGACTAAAACTATTGCTCTGAAATTAGCACCATTGGAAAGCTCTCGAAAAAACGGTTAAAATAAAGTATTGAAACATCAAAAACGGACAATTTTTGGCTTAGATATTGCAAAAACCGATATTTGACCAAAACAGTTAGCCGATAACGATCCACTACCGATAACCGATGCCATAATCGGTATCGGCCAAGCCTTAATAGTCGCGTTTTATACTTTTGCCCCCAAAGTTTACTTTTAATTTCAAACACGATTGTGTGCTTTCATTCTACCGTAATTCTTTTTCATTCTTTTGCCAAACACATACAGCTTTATTAATAAAATTGGATCAAATTGGACATGCGATTGGAGTACAAGCTCGATCGAGCTCGGATCACCATGATGAAAAACTGTACTCAGCAGTCATGTCATATAAACAAACGCGTTGTAGTTTTCAGTAAAAATGAAGAAAGTTGCCAGTCAGCTGTCAATCAGATGAACACCATTTTCAGATGGCCTGTCCTAAATATGGAAAATTACAAACGTGTCTGCAGAGTTTAGCAACTTTCAAGTAATCAGTACACAATAAAAGCAAAATATGCACAAATTTGTGAATTATTATAGCTTTACTCAAGCACATTATTGGTTTTTAAGATTGCATCAGTAATAAGTTTCATAAAATCGGCATCCGCGATCAGGTCAGTATGATTGTGCAGCATGCCATTCATTTTTTGATTGGTCGGCTTGTCATCATTTTGAAGGAGAAAAAGCTGATTGGTACACCCTTAGCATTGTGCAACATACGCTGCTGGTGTGGTAGTGTTGATATATACCACTGATCCTATTATCAGAGCAGCACCGATCTGATCCGATACCGCTACTGGTTGAGTACTGGAAGTCCGATAGCGACACTGGTATTTTTTTCGTACAGGATTATTCCATCATGATTTAGGACTAAACAAATAATGACTGAAAATTTTTGCAGTTTACAGTAGTTACTTCATTAGGACATTTCTTGCTCTTTAAGCGCCTTTTTTTGTAACTTAAATTTGGTTTTTGCTAAATAACGACTTGTGCAATGGACTTGACATTGGCATCATTAGAAAGTTCTCCAAAAAAACCTTAAAATTGTGCATCTGAATGTCAAAATCGGTTATTTTTTGGCAAAATGTATCGAAAAAATTAGACTCGCCAACACCATAACCGACATCCCTATCGGTGCAGCCCTGACTATCACATTATTGGTTTGTGCTTTTACAACATAAGCATACCTTAACTGTACTTTTTCTTTTTTAATGAAACCAACTCACCTGTTCACCATCGACTCCAAAAATCAATGGTATAGAAGGACCGCAGATGTCAATATCAAGAATGCCAACCTACAAAAGAAGGATAATTATACTACATGTGTAACTAAATGGTAATCCATTGCGAGTGAACTGAACAGGCTGAAAACACATATGGAGCACACATCTCAAAATAGTTGCTAAAGTTTAACACAGATCGGCAAATTGTGAACATACAATAAATAAAATAAAAAAATTTATTTCATGAATAGATAAATAGATGCACGGGGGGAAAAATGGACATCCTGGGAACATAATTTAGCGTGAGAGGACAAACTAGAAAGGTGCAAGATAAAACTATTTACCACAAACAGTAGTTAAACCCCATTATAACGATACATCTTACAACAATAAACATGTTATAACAATAACAACACTATTTTTTAGGCTCTTCAGGCAACAATGCATACAAAAATCATTTGTTTACGACGATAAACCTGATAGGTACATAATAATAAGATTATAAAACGCAAGACTATTATGATAACACTAAAATTTTTAAGTAATTATCTAACAATCGCTTTGGCAATCATTTTAATCGCTTTTCATTCTTCGTGCATGTATTCGTGCACATGTTATGTCTTTGCCATAGTACCTAATAATTCTTGGTGCACGTTCTCTAAACTGTCGTCTAAACTGTTGGTTGTTGACGGGTAAAATTAAAGAATCCGTGTTACAGCTAAACACATATAGTTTTAAATCAAACTAAGCTACGGTGTTAATTTCAAGGCCTGCTGTCCTTGAAATTGGCAGCTAGAAACGATAGAATGGGTTATTTATTTTGTAGATGCGGGCTTTCAGAGTAGAGCTGAATTATTTCAAAGTGGGCAGCAACAATAACTACGGAGCAAGACGCTTATCATTGCTACGTTGCTAAATGGTCAGCAACAATAAGACCTCTGTTAAGTGAAAACAAAACGATAATAAGGTATTGTTATGCCGACGATTTACTTAGTGCCCCTTCCAAAAAAAAAGAAGCCAAACGCCGCTGGGCTAAAGGTTTCTACTTTATTCTACGAAAGCGTACTTATTTACTTCCCATAGAAATATTCAAATGTCAGTGCCTGGAGAGCTGAGTCCGAAAAAGGGGTCGAGGCTGTGTCGGGGCTGCAATTTAACGATTTCATCTGATGTGTAGAGGACGCAAACTTGCGGGCATGGGGTTTAATTATCCACATTATAAAAGCAGTTGAGCGTGAAGTGCACCGTTTCATTCACATGTAGAGTTTCAGGTAATGCTTAAGTGTTATCGTAATAGTAATATCTTCACGTGTTACGCCTACTTTTGTTCAGATCATGGGTATTAGTATCTGTTTCGATTTGCTGTTGGGCCCGATATCCGATGGAGATGTTAAGACCCGATACATGTTGTCATGTTCGTTTCAGCCAATGTTTATTTATTTCATCGAAGTGCTTACCTTTTATCTCCTAACTTTACATGAGTACTCCGTCTTTAAAAACATCGTTAATTTTCGCACTGTGAAACGCCATGTCAACAAAACTCAGAAAAAATTCCGGAAAAAATTCCGGCACGCTTTCACAATCAAGACAACAGCTTCGTCCAGCGAATTTTCGATAGCTTGAGCTGCTATCTTCTTCGGGCCTCAAGGATGTAGCTCGGACTTTTTGTATTTCCCACTCCAGTTTGACGAACTATCGCACTTGAATTTGGCTGGCAACGTTGCCTCTAGGAATGTGCGATACTCGAAAAATTCGAGCCGAGTGTGAAACTTGTACTCGAACTCGGCTCACTGCTCGTGTCCATACTCAAAAAACTCGAATCCGGCAAAAATGCGATAACTTCGTCAAGTTTTGACCGATTTTGACATTTCAATATACCAAATCGATCGTCTCGACAAGAGCTTTCCACTGGTGCAGATTAAAAGTTAATAACTGAAACCATTTTCAAGTTATATCCTTAAAACTGGAAAACCATGACCCACACAGTCAACTAAGCACCATCTTTGTTCCTATTTTAACAAATTAAAGGGAAACTTGCAAACAAAATATTTCCATCAAATACTCGAACTCGGCTCGCTACTCTAGTCTTCTATTGCAAACTCGGCTCGGCTAGGCTCGACTAGACTCAAATTAAAATATTTCTACTCCCACAGCCCTAGTTGCCTCCTGTATTTGTGTTGCAGACCTAGATCGTTCATTCCGATTCTCCACTGACAATGAAGTCGACCTGCCAGATTGTTGAGAGCCTAGATCAGAACAAACGATCTAGGCCCACAACACAAATACAAGAGGCAACGTTGCCAGCCAAATTCAAATGTGATAGTTCGTCGAACTGGAGTGGAAAATGTAAAAAGTCCGAGCTACACCCTTGAGGCCCGAAGAAGATAGCAGCTCAAGCTATCGAAAATTGGCTGTACAAAGCTGTTGTCTTGATTGTGAAAGTGTGCGGTAATTTTTATCCGGAATATTTTCCGAGTTTTGTTGAGTACTCGTCCCTCTACCTAATCGAGGGAGGAGTCTCACAAACGGTCACAAAGCATTAGATTAATACAATTAATGAAGTTTTCATTTTGAGAGGTGGGCCCAGTATATTGATGCTAGAGGTAAACATCGACACTGACCACAAGCCAGCTGGTGATCAAATGTATTCAGTTGTAAAGTGACTAAAAATTAATCACCCGTGGCAACTTAGTCCAAGGGATTATTCTTGATGCATGAAAGTACGATTCCGCTTTTTATTTATTAATTTAACATAGTCGAGCACCATAAGGCATTGAAACGACATCAAATTTACCACAAAAAAAAAATAACTCTTAAAACTAAGTATTGGTGTGGCTGCATAGTATACGACAATGCTGAGCAACTAAGCTTTTCTTGAAAGCAATAAAGTTCTGATTTTGTACAGTTTCACCTGTTAGCTCATTCCAGTCCCGGATAGTTTTGGGGAAAAAAAGAAGTGGCTAAAACATTTGTTCTGCACTGGAACCTCCTAACCTTTTTTATATGATCATGCCGTGCCATGTAGTCAGCGGCGACCAGAATATCGACAGGATTCAAGATAGTGTTCCCGTGGTAAATCTTGAGGAAGAGTACAAGTCGCTTGACCTCTCTGCAAACACTCAATGGCTGCCATTCTAGAGTGTTCAGCATGCTGGAAATGCATGCATCATATGTAAATTCATTTAACACCATCCGGGTACCACGACACTGCACCCCTTCAAGAACATCAATTAAAAATTGAGAATCGGGGTCCCAGACTGCACTGCAGTAATCAAGTTTTGATTTGACCAAAGCATTAAAAACCACCTCTCTTGTATGTGGCGGAGTGCCGCGAAGTATACGGTTGATGAATCTGACTTTGGCATTTGCATTGGCATTTGGCACATAGGTTCAAAATATGGTCATTCCATTTTAGCCTGTTGTTTATTTGAATTTCCAAAATGGACTGTTTATCCACCACCTGAAGAACACTACCACTCATTCTGTACTCAGGAATCACCACATTTTTGTTTGTGCAAACAGATAAAACCTTGGTCATGCCTGCATTCAGATTCATTTTCCACTTCACACACCAGTCAGCGATGCGATCCAAATCATCCTGCAATTCGCTATCAACAGCCCCAGAAATATTTCTGTACAAGGTAGAATCATCTGCAAAAAGTGCTTTGTTGGATTCAATTACTTCAGTTAAGTCATTTATGTACACTAAAAATAGAATAGGGCCGCTAACGGATCCCTGCGGCACCCCTGATAAGACTGGAGCTTCCGACGACCTCGCACCGTTTACCACAACAAACTGCTGCCTGTCCTGAAGGAAAGCACGATACCACTCAACAATTTGATCAGAAGCACCATAACTTTCAAGCTTCACAAGTAAGAGATCATGACGTAATCTACAAATGATTTCTTTACTTTGCACCTAAAACAAACTAAATTACCCAGTTCTATAGGTCTACAACGAAAACGTATCTAATTCACATGCACAATGAAATCTGCTGCCACACCGAACTTCCCCTTGCAGCAATATACCACTGTGACTACCAATTTTATTGGAAGTATGGGAATTGATTTAAAATACAATCCGTAAGAATTATGGGATGAATTTTTTTGTATTTTTTTTTGGGGGCGCCCCGGCGGGTGAGGAGAGGGTAAATGGTAACTACTTATTTGATAAGCCGTACGTAATGTGGAGTCAGAAGATGACTTACTTGTTTATTTTCATCTGCAGAAATCCCTCTTGATATTGTTGCTGTGACGGTACTTTTGCCAACACCACCTTTGCCTGATAAAACTAAGATTTTGTGTTTTATGGAAGACAGCTTCTCTGCTATGACGGCTACATCTAAAATAAAAATACCACCTATGATTTTCAAATATAAATAAACCGATTTTCCAACTGGTAACACTGATCTTGGGTGAAGGAAAGGGTGGGGGGGATGCAGTGAACTTTCAGATTAGGCAAAGAATCAAATAGAGCTTGAAAGGACGGTCATGGGTAGCTTTTTGCATTACGAGACTACTTTAGTTCCATATGTCTCTCGGTCACTGGTGGAATTTATATTGTACAGTATTCACTTGGCACGGAGTCAAACAGTCTTGACCTCTTGGCCGTCTTGTTCACCTTGTTCAGCTCAAGCAGAATGGGCTGGGGACTCGAGTACAAATGCACAGTAAACTTTGTGAGGAATCTTGGGGATCCCTCACAAAGTTCACTCTGTATTGGTACTAAAGTCCCCCACCCCTTCTGCTTGAGCTGCCATTTGAACACTACAGTGCGAAACAGATCACAGTCAGAGCGTCCATCTTCATCTCTTTTGAACACACCAAAATGACTAATTTTACCGTGAGAATTTTTTTTTTTGAAGTACAATCAGAAAAATCCATAATTTTTCATGCACGATCTCACTAACAGAATATTTTATCACTATCCAGCGAATTTTCGACAGCTCTAAAGGAACTTGAGATCAAACTCTTTCCTACTGTCTTCCTCAGGCTTCCAGGTTAGTTATTTGTCAAAACGACATCACTCTTACGCTCGTCATGTTTTGAAATTTGCCGCGACTGTGGCCTCCAGTGATGCAGTACGCCACAATTCAAAAAAACTCAGCATAGCTTTCTTACTGCTTGGAAATATACGTGCCGTATACAAAATCGGCTTGACAATTAAAAAGTCATAGCCAAAG